>ML108977.1:0-33529 GCA_003697995.1 Taxidea taxus jeffersonii
CTGGGATTAGTTGTTTACACTTGAGGAATGTCAGTTTTCTTACTTACAACCAGAGGATAGTAATATTTTCATAGGTTTATAGTGAAGATTGATGGAAGAAAAAACAGTATTGCAACTAGGAGAATATATATATATACATAAATGTCAATTATTGCTGTGAAAGTGACTTCAATTCCAGTAATTTAAAGTAACTTGCTGGCAGACATGTGACATATTCTTGGGGGTTTTGTTTGTTTCAAAAGTAAGTAATTTGTGTCTTGACATTTGCTATTAACTATATTTCTTAATCTTTAGATGGGCCACCTTACACTAATATTAATTTCTAAAGTGCAAAATTGGTATCTCACACACATTAGGATTATTACTTTAAAAAAAAAACAGAAAATAACAGGTATTGGTGAGGTATGGAAACATGAGCACTGTTAATGGGAATATAAAATGGTACAGCTGCTATGGAAAACAGCTCAAAATATTGGTGGTTCCTCCAAAAATTAAAAACAGAATTACCATATGATCCAGCAAGTTCATTTCTGAGTATACACTCAGAGTAATTGAAAGCCAGTTCTCTAAAAGCTATCTGTACATTAGTGTTAATAGCAGTATTATTCACAATAGCCAAAAGGGGAAAGTACCCAAGTGACCACTGACAAATACACAGATAAACAAAATGTTATATACTTTTATTTATTTATTTATTTATTTATTTATTTATATGTATATGTATATTTATATGTATACAATGGACTATTGTTCAGCCTCAGAAAGGATAGAAATTCTGACACTTGCTACAAGCATAGATGAACCATGGGGCCATTATGCCAAGTGAAATCACCCAGTCAGAAAGGATAAATACTCTTTGATTCTATTCATGCAAGATACCTAAAGCAGTCAAATTTATAGAGACAGGAAGTAGAAGAGAGGTTGCTAGTGGCTTGGAAGAAGGGGAAATGGGGAGTTGTTCTTTAATGTGTATAGAGGTGGTTTTTCAAGATGAAAAGAGTCCTAGAGCTTGGTTTGAGTGTAAATGTACGTCACACTACTGAATGGTTAAGGTGGTACATTTTATGTTATGCATATTGTATGTGCATTTTCCCACAGTTTTCTTTTAAAAAACCAAATTGGTGGTTGTTTGACAGTCTGAAAGCTATATAAAGTCAAGCAGCAAAGCCTCGTATTTAAAGGGGCTGAGGGCAGGATGGGTGCCATCATAATGGAGAAACCTGACTCCATTATGTATCTGGGGAGTTCCTAACTCTGGAGTAGGTAACTCTGAATTTGAGTATCTGCATCTTTAAATGGGGTCAAATTAATGTATCTGCTTCAGTCATGCTGTTTCAAGATTTAAGAGACAGTTCTAGAAAACAACAGCATATCTGTATTTGTTTGCTAGGGCGGCTACAGCAAAATACCATAGACTAGATGGCTTAAAAAACAGAGATTTCTTTTCCCAGAGTTCTAGAGTCTAAAAGCCCAAGATCAAGGTGTTGACATATTTGGTTTCTTTAGAAACTATCTCATTGGCTTATAGATAGCTGCCTTCTCCCTGTGTCCCCGTGGGGTCTTTCTTCTGTATACATGTGGGTATGTGTCTAAACTTAATCTTCTTAAAAAGACACCATTCCAATTGAATTAGTGCCCCCCGCCCAAGGAACTCATTTTAACTAAATTAACTCTTCAAAGACTTTGTCTCCAAGTGTGTTTGCATTCTGAGGTACTGGGAGTTAGGGCTTCAACCCAAGAACTTTGGGGGCCATAGTTTAGACCATAATAGTATCTGATCCATCTTAAGTATGGAATAAACTTAAACTGAATTAGTTATTTTCATAGATAGGTGCTCTTAGTGTGCATGCAAAACATTTTATTCCTCTTGTAATTCATTGGATTTGAAAATGAAATGTGATACAGATAAGGTCATTCATTCAGCAAAATGTGACTCATCAGTGAATTGAATAGATGAGAGCCCACTTGGGTAAAGTAGGGAATTAAAATATGGTCCCTATGTTCTGGAAACTAAAAATGAATGTCATTACTTTAATCATGATATTTACTCTTTATTTTATACCATTCTTTTATAAACTGTTCTATTTAACGCTCCTAAGAATCTTGTTAGGAAGATGTGGGACTATGTTTTATATGTTTTAAGGTTATATATTTATTTCTGTTGCATCTGGTATTGTGGCAACTTTAAAAATGTAGCCAGTATATCATTTTAAAATAGAAATAAGTGAGGCAGTCTTGGCAATAGTCCAAGGGCGAAAACATCCACAAAATACTGAGAATTCCGGATTCAGAGGACAAAAATGAGAGTGTGTCTCTAACATCCCCTTCTGTTCCAATCCCCTTGAAATTAGAAAGAGAAAATATATTTGTATTATAGTATTATATTATATTATATTTAATGTATATTAATATATAATATATATACACACACATATATGTATTTACAAAAGATTTGTAAGTAAGTGAAACCTAGGAGGATAGATACAAATTGACAGAGACACAAGAACAAAGGAAAAAAGGGGCAAAATTTGTCATAAGGATGGGTCCTGGCTAAGGCCTTAATAAGGCCTGTTACTTGAGAGTGCTTCAGGCTTAAAGTCAGTGGAATAGGAAGGAAAATTGAGGGTTTGAGAGATTAATTGGGCAACTAGCATTTTGATGTTTGGGTTAGGGCCCCTGAGCCTGCCTCAGTCTCTGTGGGTGCTTCAGAGCTGGAAGCAGGCGCATGGATCAATACAGCTCGTAATTCCCAGGAGGAACAGGTGTTACCGGTGCTGCAGACAAGCTACCGGGACAACCCATCAAGAAGCCTAGTCTGCTTTTTGCCTCAAATTGCTGAGGGCAAGCTCTTGCAATCATAATCAACCTCTCAGATTGCAATGTGAACAGTCAGCAGATAGTTTTTACATGTTTTGGGAAAACTCACACCACCCAAGAAAAGCACTAGAATGGGGAGGTGTTGGGAATGGAGGTGGGGGGTGGTTAACAGAGTAATCAGAAGATGATTAAATTAAGTGGTCTCTGAGTTATGGGGGAGAATTAGCATCCTTATCTCAACAGCAGACAGGAAAAATAACATATTCAAACTTTAAAATTAAAAAATCCTGTAAAGAAGAAGAAGAAGAAGAAGAATAGTTTGCTGGATATAGAATGGATACATCTACAGAGGAAATTGAAGAACGAGAAAAAGAAGCTCAGGGATTTTCTGAAAATGTACTGCCACAGATGAGAGATGGAAAGCAAGCATGGAGAGGTAATTGATAAGCGGACACATCTAGAAGATTCAGTGAGATAAGGAAAGGACAATGGAAATGATGATGAAAAAAATTCCTCCATGGGCAGCCAGCAGGATGGATGAAATAAACAGTAGCCATTTTTTAACCACCCTGGTGCAAGTCCAGAATTTAAAGATTAAAAACAAAAAAGTTGAAAGGCAAGCAGTGAGGAACAAAAAGAGAACAAAGCAAAACAAATTACCTACAAAGAAATGGGCATCCAAATGGCATCACTGTTGTTTTCAGTAACAATGAATATTAGAGGATAATGAGAAGAAAAGAATGGAAAATCCAGATTTTCCTCTGCCAAACTAAGTTTCAAGTTATGATTTTAAAAAATTTTTTATCATAGAAGGTCCCTGAATTTTATCACACACAAAAAAGTTACTCAGGGGTATGCATCAGCAAAAATAAAAACAAAACAGAGAGAGAGAGAGTTTAGAAGAAGCTTGGTTACAATAAATTTTGGTAGGTAAAGAACTCAGTAAAACTTATGGTTAACTCTAAAATGTACTGCTGCAGAGAAAAAAAAATGTACGCACATGTGAAGACAAATATCAAGTCTAAGCTAGAAAAAGTAGAAAAGACAGTCATAAATAATAATAAGGAGGGAAGAGGGAGCATAAACTGATATGGAAGAGATTTAAGTAAATGCTGTTTTACCAAAACTCCTGAGTTTCCAGACTATAAAGGTATATAGAGTTTATCTTGTTTCTTTAAAGACTTAGGTGTGGGAAGAAATGTAGGCATGGCCATGAGTTAGAAGGCAGTGGACCAGTTTTTAATATCACAAATTCTCTTTTATGTGAACAGGTTCAGGACACAGTACCCCCAAATATGACACTTGGGTGTATGAAATTTTTAAGCTAAAGGAGTTTGTTATAATGGCAGAAGTAGGAGGGTCATTCTGACCTTTCCTCTGCCTGTTCACCTTGAAACAAGTCAGAAGACTGTCAAGTGAGAGTGGCTCCCTCTATGCCCCGAGGAAAGGAACATCTTTATCTCCAAAGACAGAGGGATGCTGAGAAAAACCCTAACAGACTTTGCTAAATTTCCGCCAGTTGACTTCCTACCTCATAATCTTTAAGCTATTATATTCCTCCATGACTGTCTACTCCTCATCAAACCTTGATAAAAATACTCAAGTCTATCTGTTTTCCTGTGTCACATAAAACTTAAATAAATTTGTATGCATTTCCCCTCTTTTCCTCTTTTTTTTCAAGATTTTATTCATTTATTTGACAGAGAGATCACAAGTAGGCAGAGAGGCAGGCAGAGAGAGAGAGGGGGAAGCAGGCTCCCTGCTGAGCAGAGAGCCTGATGCGGGGCTTGATCCCAGGACCCTTGGGGCTTGATCCTAGGACCCTGGGATCATGACCTGAGCCGAAGGCCGAGGCTTAACCCTCTGAGCCACCCAGGCGCCCCCCTCTTTTCCTCTTAATCTGTGTTTGTCAGTTGAATTTTCAGACCCAGTGGAGGCTTCCCAGTGGGTCAAGGAAAAGTTTTTCCTTCCCTACATACAGATGACCTTAACTCACAGACCTCCATGTTCAAAAATCTTCTCCAAATTGCTTTTGAGATTATAGTGGAGGACGGACATTTACTCATGAAACGAACACATTTTTAAAAGGCCCTTCAGAGGGAAGGCACTGATAATACACACCTGAAAAGAAGTCAAATCCATTTGAAAGCTTAAGGAATCAGAGACTTTATTCAGAAGTCAGAGGGGTGTTTTTCATTAAAAATCTGTAAAGGAGTCCTGATGTTTTTCAAGGGAGTAAATCATTGAGACCTGTTTTTGTTCCTTAAGTTTTTAACTCCTAGGACATGGAGTTCTCTTATGTGTGAAGTTCTTGTAATTATAAAGAGGAAAAGTCTCATTGAAATATGCTTCTTAATTGACTCAAGTAGTAGCAAGTCTGTAAGAATGACTATCTGAAGAATAAATGGAAAAGTCATTCACAAATTTGCTCCTAAACCATGCACAGGCTAAAGTAAGTCAAATACTTTAAATGATTTTTTTTTAAAAAGATGTTTTTACATTATATAAATGATTCCAGAGCATAGAAACTACAAAATGTCCAATTGTGGATGAATGGCTAAATTTCCTTGGACCTACATCATGAAATAATACGGACACATTTTACTATAAGATAGACCTGTATACTAATATAGAAGAATACCCAAGGCATGAAATTTAAGTAAAAAGCCAGGGAAAACATATGGAGCATTTTCAACTTATGTTTTAAATTAACCACGTACACACAGTTAAATGTATGCATAAATGTAAATCGATACATTTACAATATTACCTCAGAGGAGAAGACATGGGATGTGTGTGCATGTATGCATGCGTATGTGTCTGTGTGTGCATGTGTGTATGTGTATGCATGTGTGTGCATTTTTGTGTCTTGTGTGTATGTGTGTGCATGTATATGTGTATTGTGTATGCCTGTATATGTGTGTTTGGGCATATGCATGTGTCTTTGTGTAGAAAATTGGAGAGGATTTATAGATTCTCATTGGAATCGATATATTTCCATATTTTGTTAATATGTTAAATGGTTTTATTTCTTACTTTGTAATGAAAACATACTTCAAAAGATAAGATACAAATCATGCCAAAGTATTTCCTTTTCACAGAAAGATAAAGTCACTGAGTCTCAGACTTATCAATCTCTTCAGAGTCAGGAAACTGGAGTATCACCTGAACTCAAACCTAGGTTTTTGCATCCCACTATCTCCCTAGTTTAAAGTGATGAACAATTTATTTCTAAATATTATAAATTACATGTGGGGATATTCTGACTTTTTTAAAAGATTTTATTTATTTATTTGACAGAGAGAGATCACAAGTAGGAAGAGAGGCAGGCAGAGAGAGAGAGGTGGAAGCAGGCTCCCCACTGAGCAGAGAGCCCATTACAGGGCTCGATCCCAGGACCCTGGGATCATGACCCGAGCTGAAGGCAGAGGCCTCAACCCACTGAGACACCCAGGTGCCCCAGATATTCTGATTTTAAAGCAACCATGCACACATACTTCATACATAAATCACAAAACAAAACATATAACACATAGAAGGCACAAATGAAGGTCACTCACTATTAAATCACTTAAAGATAACTAATGTGACAATTATTAGATATATGCTAATATATATATTATTAGGTATATGATTCTAGTCTTTTGTTTGTGTTCATATATACTATAAAACATTTTTAAATTAAGGTTAAATATTTGTGCTTATATATACTATAAATATATATTTTTTAAATTAGCATTTACATATTTCTAGTTTTTAACATAAATGCACCCATATGTATGTATGTATACACACATATGCACACATTACACTTTTACAAAATAAAAGTCCAATATGGCTTTTTAAAAAAAATTTTATTTATTTATTTGGCAGACAGAGATCACAAGTAGGCAGAGAGGCAGGCAGAGAGAGAGGGGGAAGAAGGCTCCCCGCTGAGCAGAGAGCCCGATGCAGGGCTCGATCCCAGGACCCTGAGATCATGATCCGAGCCGAAAGCAGAGGCTTTAACACACTGAGCCACCCAGGTGCCCCCCAATATGGCTTTTTAAGCATAGTATATAAAATATTTTCCCATGCCATTAAGTAGTCCTATAAATGCTGCTTGAATATCTGTGTATTACTTTGTTATCTTTTATAGGGATGCAGCAGGACTTAGTTAACTAATTCATTATTCCCGGAATTTTTGCAGTGTGTTATCTCTGAATGTTTCCTTACAGCAAATCTGTAGCAATGTAATTTCTTAGTCAGAACTCATACTTGTAAATCTTTTGATAGATCTCACGAAACTACTCTCCAGAAAGTTTTTACCATGGCCGGTTTATAAGCAGGCTCCTTTCTCTTTCCCCAGACAACACTAGGTAATCAAAATAAATTTGATTAGTGTTGAAAGTTCCCAATACAGTAAGTGCAAGACATTAGTTTTCTGCCTTTCGGGCTCCACCATTCAGCGCCAGCTGAAATACCTGACAGACTGCATAATACTCTGGGCAAGTCTTGACTGTCAGAGCAAGTAGGTTTTCAAACTTTCTAAGTATCCGCTTAGAAGTATTAGAAGTAGGTCATTCGGGAAGAACTCCTAAATGCCAGTCATATTCCAGGATAACCCAGATAACAACTGAAGTCACTCACTCTGTCCTTTGAGATGCAAATAAAATTAGTTCAAACCTGTCTTGCTATCCCTAGGAAGCACAATATTCCCTCTAAGAAGTCTGAATCCCAGGGAGCATATGCTTTCATGTAACCTTGCACTCTGATCCCTCGCATCCGCATCTCCCGGGCTCACATTGGACCTGCCGAGTTGTACTGTCCTCCCTGCATTATTGATGAAACAGGGACCACACTCCTAACAAGACTGGTGCCGTTGGGTGGCAGGCATAAAGGGACCTTCTGGGTGGGAATTAGAGAGTTGACACCCCAGTTTTACCCAGCAAATGATATTTATAAATTATGAATTTATGAAATGAATAGAAATTAAGTATTAGCCATCTCCATGCTTAAAAGCCGTTCTGGTAGTGCAGGAGGCATGTCTCATTGTCCGTCCTCCTGAGGGCAGCACCTGCCAATGTGCATCCCATTCTCCTCTCTGTCCTGCAGTCTCTTCGTGTCTCATTTCTCCTTGCTCAGCCCTCCCCCACCAAACCCAGTTCATTTCCCTTGTGGAATTGTTTAATGATGGCTTTTCTCTCTCCACACCACCCACCTGGAATCCAGGAGACTTCGTCTTCCTAAGTAATGTGCCCATTTAAGGATATTCCTGGACAAAGACGATTTTCTCCTAGGTAGGAATATTATCATGAGCACTTAAAAGAACACCTTGCTGCTTCAAAGGTACAATACCAAGAAGGCTTGGATATATGAAGGGGAACAAAATCGGATTCGATTTTGTTCAGGCTGTGCAAATGTAGCATCTCTTTTCTAGGCTTGTTCAGGGCCCAGATATTCTTGCATGACCTCTGACCACCTGCTGACTTTAATCACCATGTGTGATTCTAACCTCCCCATATCTCAGAGGAAATTTAAAAGACGGACCGGGGAGTATACGCTTCACTCAAGAACCAGAGCTTAAATCTGGCACACAGAGTCATTCCTGCTAGCCCTGTGAACTCCTACATTTTGCTGTCTCATAGGCAGTGTCCCAGCTTGTACTATGTCCTGTTGCCATTCTTGACCTATTAATGATGCTAGAAAACTTCTTTGCTAAGCCAGTATTGAGTTCACCAACTTGAGTTCTCTTTATCCTACTTGGCATTCAGGGTGAGTATATGTTATGTGGGACATTTTCTTAGGGACAGAAATCCAACTAGATTAACTTAAGAAGAAAAAAAAAGGAGGGAGGGAGAGAGAGGGGATTATTGACTAATGTGTCGGGAAACCTAGAACTGATTTCAGGGAATCAAAGGATTAAAATAGCACTGCTCCTTCCTTCATCCCTTCCCTCCTTCCTTCCTTCCTTCCCCCACCCTCACAGTCTCTCCCTCACTGGCCCCCATCAAAAATGGAGTACTGTAGAAGGGCTCATTGGCTATAAGAGATACCACTATACAGACTCAGTCAGTATGAAGTCATAGAAAGAATCCTGATTTGGCAATTAAAACACTACGTTCTAATTCTAGTCTTGGCTCAAGCTAGCTATAAGTCCTCAAGAAACTTCCTTCATTTCTGTGTATTTCCAGGACTTAGATTCCTCATGAATCCAATAGTATACGATATGGCTTATTAGGATGATCCAAGGAGTTTATGAAAAGCAGGTGCTTGAGCTATACAGCAAATCCATTGACTCATAATCTCCGAGGAAATCATTCCAGACTCTGTAAACACCATGGATGATAATATGCTACCATATTTGGGGAACACAGAAATTGCCCGTATATTTTTAAAGTTTCCTCCGAGATACAAAATGTATGATGCTAGGAAGTTGTAGGAGGACCAGATCCAGCTACATACTACATGGTATTCTGTGAGTTCATAAAAAAAAACAAACACAATATCATTATAAATAGTTACACAAGAATCATATGTTTCAACTAGACTTGACATTTTTCAGAGATGAAATAAAATGAAGTTCTAAAAAGATCACAGAAAAACCTTTTCAAACATGCAGAGAATGTGGCATGTATGCACTCTTCGTAGATCACCAACAAAAAGATGAATCACAAATTTGTGGGAAAAATAACAGGTAGCGATGATAGATTAATTAAACATAGATCTAAGGATATGCCACCATGGGAATTTTAGTGACAAAACACAGACAAATACAGAATAATAATATGATTTACTAGGTAAATAGAAATTAAGTAGGTCTCATTACTCAGGATAGTGGTCATGATACTTCTCAGTTGAGCAAGATTCTTGCTGCCCTTTATATCCAGCTTAATAACCATAGTTTGAAGATAACCACATGGTGACCACTGTTGGATGTTTCTTGGTTTTAGATGACTCCATTAATGGAAGCTTCCTTTCCAACATTGATTTAAGGGAAATTTGGAATAATTTTATACCCAGGATGTCTGCTTAGGATTCTCTCCTACAACACCTTTAGTCATTAATTAATTAATCCATTTTATGAGGGAAACAAACCAATACCTTATGCTATGTGAAAATTTACACTTTGTATTAGTCAAGACTCTTTCAGGGACAAGTAAAAAGGTACAACTCAAATGAGCTTATGAAGAAATAAAAATAAAGAAAAAGGAAAAGAAAGGGGTTATCTTATTAGTTCACATAATTGAAAGTCTAGGGACATACTTCCAGTCAGCTGTGTCCAGAGTTCAGATGCTGTCATTAAGACTTTGTTTTCCTAGCTTGGCTTTTTTTTTTTTTTTTTTTTTTTTTTTTTTCTTTTTGGCTTTATTGTCAGTATAAGCTTTCTCTATTGGGGAGAGCCAGATGATATTTGATAACTCAAATAATTATAATTATCAAAATAATAATACTGAGAATAGTTTATCAAGTATCTATTGTGTTCTCAGTACTCTACATGAATTAACACCTTTATCATTGCAGTAGCTCTGGGAGATGAGTCCTGTTATTGGCCCATTTTAGAGACATGAAGACTGTCACATAGAAGTAATTTACCCAGATTAGTGAATGTTGGAACTGGGACTCTAATTCAGACTGTCTGACACCAGAGCCCAGAAGCACTTGCACTTGGTTGAGGAGGAGAAGATTGGGTCCACTCTAATGTTATGACCAAACATGATTGATGTAAAATAGGGAGTGGTTTTACCAAAACAAGTGACTAAGACTAATACTTTTTTTTTTTTTTGGGTACTTGAACACTAGATGTAATAAAAAATGCATTCGGCTCTCAACATCTTGATTTACTCCTTTGTAAATCATGAATAATTGTGGGGTTGCCATAATCGATATGAGTTAATGTGTATTTGGCCAACAGTAATCCAGTGTAAGGTATTCTTTAAATAAAGCTAGCTTCCATTACTAATAAAGGAGTCTGTCCCAACATAAAAAAATTGCATTTGGTTAAAGGACCAAAGAAATAGAATTAATCTAGAAGTTGGGGAGGTCTGCGAGACAAACTTACTTTGGGGAGGAAGAAATGTAGTCAGTGAGATTGTTAGAATAAAGGAAGCAATAGTAATGGGAAAGTAAATGAATCCACCTCATGAAGGTCATTTTGTTTTTCTACCTCCTAGCGGTTCAGATAAATTTTTGGAAGTCACTTTTGATTTAAAAGCATGGATTTAAGCATGTATTTAAAAATACACAGGTGTTTAGGTCTTCAGGAAGATGAGAGAGTTGCAAGATAAGAGCATGTGAGAAATAATTTTAATATCTTACTTTGGAACATATTAAATTTAATTGCTTTGTTGCTTAACCACATACAGGCAGAATCAGTTTGTGCACATGCGCACACACACACACACACACACGCACGCACACACTTTTTTGGTGGAAGCATCAGAAATGACTATTTCTTTATAATATCAGATTCAAGGCTGAAGGCATCTTTTGAGTGATGAAATCCTTTTCTTCTAGGAAAGCCAATCTCTGTGTCTTGTCTGTGCATTTCTCTTTTAATCTACTTAAGAAACAGATTCCAAATCACAACAAAACTGAGCTGAAAACAATGAGAGGATAAAAAGCAAAGCAAAACAAAATAAACAAGATGGGAGTCAAGCTATACAATTCAACATCAGAAAAGGAGTAGAAGTGGACACCTCTCCCCAGTATTTGTGTTTTCTCACAGTTAGCTGGTTCCATAGCAAAGGCCAACCTATCTTTGATACGGTTGTAAAATCTTTTATGAGGGACATATATGACAAGAGCAATCATTTTTGCTTTCACTGCTAAGCAATATTTTAGAATAAGATTTGAAGGATGGCCATAAAGAAAAATGTAAACCCTTCTTTCTTCAGCAACATATTGCAACTTATTGGTGCAGTATACTAGATGGAGGATTTTTATGTTTTGGTTATAATTTCATATGTTTTTCTGTTACTTTTTGGTCTCCTTTTGAGTACTTTGGATGCAATTTAATGAGAGACTGCAGTGGTAATGAATAGGGTGGTTTAGAGCAAGAATTTTTTTCTTCGCATGTTTGAGAAGTGTTCTTAGGAATCCATCATCTTTAGAGCTGTATTACTGTCCATATAGATGTGTGTTTTAAAAAGTGAATATCTTAATCTAAAACGCATATTGTATTTGATGTCTATTCCATGGGGAGATATGTCAATGTGAGTAGTCCCACCAAGAATGATATTTTTCTAAATGTTACCTAAATGAAATTGATCACACTTTAAACAGACTTCTAGTCCACTGAGGAGTTTTTACCCCTCTCTAGGGGTCTTTCCTCATCTCTGCATTACTTCTGTGATAAGAGATGGGATTAGGCTGATTCTTGTTAAAGCAAAATAAAATCTGATTAGAGAAATGTACAAGCAATGGATTGAATTGTTTTTGAAACTAGATATAAATATACGCTTTCAAGTAAATTGATGGAATGAAAGTAAATGGAACTTACTGTATGTACTTATAATAGATATTGAGGTACTTTGAATGTTAAATTTGTTATCATGCAATAATGCAATATCCTTTATGGTTTTAGAAGAAAGTATTTTTCTTGACTTTCTCCATTTAATAATACTGAATTCTTATAATGTTCTTTGAAAAACTTTTCAAATTTAAACATGTTTACATATGTACCTACAGACATAGTCATCAGGGTAACATGGAAATTAATTTTATTTTTCCATTTACTTACTAAAAGTGTAATTTTCTTCAGACCAGGTATATTTATTGGTTCTAAATTTGTCTTTGAGAATATGGCCTCATGTACTATTAGTGACACTGTGCTTTATTGTAATGTATAAATATTTCTTTCAAGTGACATTTTCGTATTTGACTTACCAGATAGAATATTCTTCATTTTGTCTAATTGGTAATATTTTCCAAGTTTTGATTAGCTGTCAGTAATATGGACAGATTACTTTCTTCCGTATTATAACTTTTCCACATTGTAATCTTTCAAACTGATTGTGTATTTATTATCTTCTAAGGGGTGATTTTTTATAGTAAGTCTTCAGAAAGATTGTTAATTATTTTCAAAACTGTTTAATACAACACTGTACTGATCATCTATTAAAGGCAACAGAGATTGACACAATTTATTATCCTTGAGGTGAAATTCGTGCACCTTTCTCTGTGTGTCACATTCTATCGTCCTTACCCCTGGAATTTATTTTTAACTATTTAAAGTTAATTGACTGGGCTGGAACTGATAACATAGAAAAAGATGAACACCACAGGTTTTGAGTGCTTTAAATTGGTAAAACAAACAAACAAAAAACAAGCATATGCTTTAGAGACAGTAGTGGTTGATTATTACCCATTCTGCCCAAAACTTTTCACTGTGAGCATAGTCACTAAAGTAATTTGGTTTTCACATACTGATTCTAGATCAATTCCAGGCTTCATTAAAAAAAAAAAAAGAAAAGAAAAAAGAAAAAGACATTACAGCAAAATTTGTGTTTACCAAAGTTAAAAACACATCAATATGTTGAAGTGCATCAACTACACAATCAGATGGAACAATGGGAAATTTTTATTTCAAAAAGTTTAAAACATCCCACACTCTGGAAGTTGGAGGTCTATGTGGTGTCATTACTCTTTGATTGTTAAGGATTTGGTAGTTGTTTTGTTTAAGTAGAGATTAGAAACAGGCATCAAAATCAGATACAATTAAGCTTGGGTTCTGTTTGTACCTCCTACTAGCCTTGTATCAAGTTTCTGATTTACAGAATGGAGACAAAAATACCTACTCAATAGGGTTGTTGTAAGGATTAATGACGAATATACACAAGCCTTTAGACTACGCCTGGCTGAAAGTGAAGGAAACATTAATGATATTGTTACCATTCTGTAGGTGTTATTGTTGTTATTGTCTCTGGGGATAGATGGTATTTTAATCAGGCAATCACACCAGTCTGATCTCTCCAGATATTAATAATTAGTTACTTATAATTGCCTGGGGTAAGCTAGTAAGGGTAAGGTGTATTAGGATATTTCTTTTTTATAACCAGATGCTTAAATCTCAAACTTCAGCTGAACTTGCTAGAATTTTCTTAAGCACAGAAAATCCACCTAGACTGTCATAAAGTCACCTCAAATAAAGTCATCGCTGGAGGCTCCATGCACAGACCTTGGAAATGAAAGACATTTGGTTCTACTGGAATATTCACACCTATTTCTATCTTATCTATGTCCTGTAGACTTGGACTGAATAGTTTTGTTTTCCACCAGATACCCAGTATCTAGCATAAAGTCCAGAATATAAGAAACCCTAAATATATATTTGTTGAGTAAATTTATCAAAGAGGACATTTAATCATATACCATTTAGAAGTTTCTACTCCCCTCTTTTTTTTTAGTATTTTGAAAAATATTGGCAAATCTATTTTCTTGTCAAGTTTTCAAGTGATTGTCTTCCTCCTCTCAGGCATATAAATCTATATTCCTTGGTGTTAGGTATTATTCTAGGGGTAGCAGAAGCATAATTTATTAGAAAGTTACTGGCTTGCCTCACTGAATGCAAAGAAGGAATTGACGATGAAGGGCAAGAAAAAGAAGAAATTCAAGAGCTCTCACACAATTTAGCTGCCAGTAGCTTCCAGTCTGTCTTTAAATTTTCACAAAAGAGAATCTAATTAGCCCAGCCTAGGTGAGTTGTCTACCTTTGGACCAATCATCTATATTCAGGGGTAGTATCACTTATTAGTGACTTATTAGTCACTAATACTAATTAGTGATTACTAATTACTAATACTAATTACTGATACTAATTAGTATTAATATTACTAATTAGTAATTAGTATCACTCATTAGTCTACCCTTGGGGGCGCCTGGGTGGCTCACTGGGTTAGGCCGCTGCCTTCGGCTCAGGTCATGATCCCAGGGTCCTGGGATCGAGTCCCACATCGGGCTCTCTGCTCGGCGGGGAGCCTGCTTCTCCCCTCCCCTCTCTGCCTGCCTCTCTGCCTACTTGTGTGATCTCTGTCTGTCAAATAAATAAATAAAATCTTAAAAAAAAAAAAAAAAGAGTCTACCCTTGGGGCGCCTGGGTGGCTCAGTGGGTTGAGCCTCTGCCTTTGGCTCGGGTCAGGATCTCCTGGTCCTGGGATCGAGCCCCTTGGGCTCTCTGCTTGACGGGGACCCTGCTTCCCCTCTCTCTCTCTCTCTCTCTGCCTGCCTCTCTGCCTACTGTGATCTCTCTCTGTCAAATAAATAAATAAAATCTTAAAAAAAAAAAAAAAGAGTCTACCCTGGGGGTAGGACAGCTAGTTTACAGCAATTAAAAGAGCTGGAAGACAACCCATATCTATCAGAAAGAGGTAAGCTATCCTGTAGTAACAAATTACCTCAAAGTCGCAGTGACTGAATTCAACAAGTTTTCTGTCTTACTTTCAGCACATTTCCATTGCTAAGCACCTGAAGGCTCTGCTTTGTATCATCCTCCCTCTAGAACCCAGGATGAGAACAGTCTGTACCTAGACATATGCTGTCCAATATAGTAGCCTCTAGCCATATGTGGCTGTTTAAATTTAACTTTAAAATAGTTACACTAAAATAAAAATATAGCACCTCAGTCATACTAGCCATGTGTCAAGTTCTCAGTGGCCTCATGTGCTGTGGCTAATGGCTAATATAGTGGACAATGCAGAGAATGTTTCCATCTTCACAGAAAATTCTAGTGGATGGTACTGATCTGTTACGCATCAGTGTGGGGTCTTGGGCTGGCAATTAAACCCTTTAGCTGAGAAGCCACATGTATCATTTCTGCTCACATTAATGGCCCCACCAAATTTCATGACTCTGAGCAGTATCAAGAGGTTCAGGAAATGTAATCTTACTATGATAGTTAATTTTATGTGGCAACCTGACTGGTCCACAGGATACCCAGATAACTGGTTAAACATTATGTCTAGGTGCATCTTTGAAGGTTTCCAGAAGAGATTAGTATTTGAGCTGGTGGACTGAATAACCCATATTGCTCTCCCAAAGTGGGAGGTCATCATCCTACCCGTCGAGGTCCTGAATAAAACAGGAGGGCAAAAGGAAGGTTACATTTGCTCTTTGCCTGGATGCTTAGCTGGGAGTTTGATCTTTTGCCTTTGGAGCTCCTAGTTTTCAGGCCTTCAGTCTTGGACTCTGGAATCTACACATCTGATCAGCTCTCTGACCCCCAGAGCTACACAGGCTCTCCTGGATCTCCAGCTTACAGATGGTACACTGTGGGGTTTCTCAGTGTCCTTAATCATGTGAGCTAGTACCTTATAATAAATCTTTTTCTATGTATCTCTCTATATATATCATATTGGTTCTGTTTCCCTGCAAAACCCTGACTAAAATACCTACAATGTGACTAGACGCAGAAACCAAGACATATTTGGTGAACTAGTACTAATAACAGTCACATAAACCAGCAGGCCTTTACTGCAACAGCAAAATTAGGAAACATGTGATACTTAAAAAAAAAAAAAATTCTTTTCTTCAGCAAAATATTTGTGGCTTCTCCTTTCCTTAGAACAGTGTTGGACACAAAATCATTTTTGATCTGGAATGGTCGCACCATCCAAAAAACTACCAAAATTTCTGTGTGTGTGTGTGTGTGTGTGTGTGTGTGTGTGTGTGTGTGTGTTAGAGAGAGAGAGAATAAGAGAGACACACAGAGGACAGGAATAGCAAGAAAGAGATGTAAGAAAGGCTGTAAGAATATGGTTGGTGTCATTGCTTTTGTTTAATTCTCCTTAAGGACAGAATCCAAATGATTTATTCCTGCTCTCAGAACACTGGTTTTATATGACAGCATTAGTTTGATAAGCTAAAAGAAAAAAGTATCCAGTCTTAAGAAAGCAAGGAGAACAATTTTGCACCACTTTACCCTCTAAACCTCTGAAGACTGCCCTTGTAACAATAAGTGAGAACATTGACTGCATGCCACATACTATGCTAAATCTGTTACACGATTAAATTATTTTATCCTCAACGCCTCAGAATTTTACAAATAAGGGATTGTTAAAGAGCTAGCTTAAGATGGTAAGGCTGAAATGTTGAAAGATCATGGTACTGAATTCATGTCTGTCTGAACATTCTGGATTCCCGTGCACATACTTGGTGACTACAGAATACCTTCATCACTCTGTTATGTTTCCCTTATGAGGAACAAGATAATAATTAAAAAACAAATTGTAGAAACTCAGATTTTCTGCAGACCTTTAATCTCTTTTTGAATAACAGTTTACAGATGAAACGAGAGGGCTACTTGGGACTCAGGCTGTTGATTAAGGTCACAGAGGTAGCTATTTGCAGAGGCAGGATGGAAACCAAGGCCTTCGGAGAGCTGTAGCTATCTACAGTTACAGGGCAGAAGAAAGGATGATGATTCCACAGTCATCCGATCTAGTTTCAGTCATTTATCTTCTCATCATTTCACTCAGCAGATACTGGAGAATATTCTACATTCCTAGCCCTCAGGTCATAAGGACAGAGCTGTAATCAGACATGGTATCTACGCTTGTGGAGAGTGTCATTAATTGTGGCATAAATTTAGTACTCATTTGAAACTTCAAGATGTTTTCTATCTTTCAAGGCTTTGAGACTTTAAAATAAATGCTAGTTGGTGTTACCACCTTTATGCTCTAAAATCAATTTTATTCTTCATGCTCAAAAGAGCACAAATGCTTCTTTAGAATGGGTAATGTCACTCCAGCTTTGTTAGGCTGTTTAACATTTCACTCTCGGCAAGACTACTGAGACCCTCTGCCCGTCTCTGTGCTGTAGAGTTTTCTGGATTTGAACCAGTAACCCAGAAGTGATAGAATTTATATTCTGTGTATGACCCAGTTACAATCTCTGACACCTCCTGTTTTCTCCAAAGGGTTGATTTATTATTGCACAACAGATCTTTATACATTTCTTCGGTTACAAGGCATTCACTGGTGGCTGCTCATGCACTTGTTGTTTGAAGACCTTGCTTTCTGAATTCTTTTAATGCTAAGCCATCTGTCTTGAATGCTCGGTTTAAGCAAACTTGACTCCCTTTTGCTATCAGATACCCCATTTATAAGGGTAATTTCATGCCATTTACACAGGAAAAGCATGGCATTTGCTTTTCACATCAAGAATTATGTTTTGTTCTTAGAGCTCTAGAGATTATAAAAATGTACCCAGTTGCTTTGGAGGATTTTTCCCTTGGAAAAAATTAAATCTTAATCTACTTTATAAAATTCTGTCTTATTATTTTTACCATATCCACTCAAAAATAGATTTCTGTCTGTGTTGCAAGGAGAAAAACAGACCATCTTCCAAACTAGAACCTGTATTTCATGAGAAAACAGACAAAGGAAAGGAAGGCTGTTATTAATGTGTAGTATATCATGCGTATCTCTTCTTGAGTTTTGAAACTGCATCAGCTGCATGAAAGCATGCACATGGTGGCTATTATAATCACTTATACATGGACCATTATTTATTCTCCATAAAGAGTTGGTCATTTGGATTGATAGGTAAGGCACACAATATATGCTGTTGTTTCCCACTTACATCCTGCTTTCCCAGCCCACTGTACGCATTCATCAGGGACTGAATGATGACAGCTAATAGCTCACTATTCCAAAGAGTTGGCCTCCGCTGATAAGGGCCATGGCATCATGGAGGTCACACGTGACTCACTGCTCTGGAGGTCTTAAAGTTCACCATATCACTCAGTGTGATTTATCTCTGTGGTGCAATTTACATTCCGCAGTCTGCATGAATTAGGCAAAGCTAGACTTAATGGAGAACCCATACTTGCTTTTCTCCCTTCCTTTCTCTATTCTTCCTTCCCTTTTCATTTTGACATCTTACCCATACCAGGGATGTAAGGCTTTTATGAAGTTTCCCTCTTTTGTTTTTTTAAAGATTTATTTATTTGAGAGAGAAAGTATAAGAGGGAGGGGCAGGGGGACAGGGAGAGAGAATCTCAAGCAAACTCTATACTGAGCGTGGAGTCCAGCACTGGGCTCGATCCCACGACTCTGAGATCATGACCTGAGCCAAAACCAAGAGTCTGATTCTTAACCATCTGGGCCACTCAGTCACCCCTAAGAGGTTTCCTTTAAGAGTGATCTTAGAAGGCAGTAAATAATGTGGCTGAGGGTAAGATGAGGGACAGAGAGCTATAGGGAGACAGTCCGCTTGATGGCTTAATAATGGAAAGAAGTCACTGTAGTAGCAAGGCCACATTCTAAACTGCCCCTAGCAATGGATCAAATTTATATAATTCATGACCAATAATGATTACCTGTTTATTTTTAAAATTTCATTCACTCTCTTTTCAGATATAAACGTATCATTCTTTTAAAAAAGACAAATCTTCCTAGAAGAAGAATACCAAATAATGAATGTAGATCCTCTCTCCCTTCCAGGAGGGGGAATTGATTCTCCTGCTCATGAATATGGACTAGATTTCATATTCCACTTCCAAAAAATAGGGTATAGAAAGGGGGAAAAAGGAATAACTTTAGGGATGAGAAACTTGACAAATGCTATGTTAACCAAGTGACCACAGATAGCATCCTCCATGATAACTCATTAGTATCATGTACCCTCTGATACAGTGCCATGAAGAGGGCATTTCACATCTCGGTATTTTTCACCCATAACCCTAGTCTCATCCTGAGAAAACATCAGATAAACCAAACTGGGGGACATTTTCAAAATACTTGATACGTATTTTTTCAAAAATTTCAAGGCAGTGGAAAACAAAACAAAAACATAAAAAAAAAGATTAACAGAGTGTCACAAATCAGAGAGGAGTAAATCCAAGGCAATATCTAGGTTAGATCCTAGTGTGTAAAGGGGGAAATAATGAAAAAAAAAATCATGAAATCCAAATAACATATGTAATTAAGTTAATAGTGTTGAACCAATATTGATTTCTTATTTTTGCCAAGTGTACTACAGTTACATAAGACAACATTAGGAAGGATAGGATAAAGGTATACAGGAAGTATCTGTACTGTTTTTGCTTTTTCTGTAAATCTAAAATTATTCCAACATTAAAAAATGTCTTACCATTGCCTCAATGCAGATACTTTTATATCTGAAAATCAATGGTTGGCTGAATATGGCAGAACCACCGGGAGTAATTCTAGATATAATTAGCTACATTTAATCTAGGAGCCCCCAAATTAGGAATTCCAGATTAATTTGAGGAAAAAATTAATCTTTTAAATCATTTAAAATCTCTTAGTCATCCCAAATAAATTTTGACATCTACTGTGTTCCAGACACTGGCAATAAGAAGTCTTGTGCCTCTCTTGTATCGTATGTGCTTTAGAGACTGGCTGTCTGAGCCCAGATCTTCAGTTGCCTTTGAATAATGTAACTATTTCTGGCCTCAGTTTATTTAACTGTAAAATGGGGTGATAAGAATAGTAGTTACTTTATAGAATATGAAGATTAATGGGATAATGCATATACAAGGGTTGGTGCAGAGTCATGAAGTAAATGTTAGGCATTGTATTATTATTGTAAGGATCATCTAATATATGCATAACTTCATATTATTGGCACTATCATGTATCAACTACCCTTGCAGTAATTCTACCAACTGTAAATGTTAATATATATATGCATCGATATTTAATTTGAGTCTCACAACCTTCATATTTCAAAGTAAATTTATTTCAACTTGTTTTTTGGAGAGGTGAATAAATATTTGGACATCTGAAGGGAAAACGTTGCATGGTTCTGCCAATACACAAATCAATTAATAGCATGAACATCATTTACTAGAATTTAAATCATCAAGAGAGTAATACATTTTTGATCTCTAATTGGTACGATTTAAAGTTCCATCGTAGTCATTTATAATACTAGTTTATTATGACCATTTAAATAAGAAAGATTTAAATGTGAAAGATTTAAATACATTAAAATAGATGGATAAATTGAGTAACAAGATTATGTACACAGATAACATCCCTGCTAAGGAACGGAAACCACAGTGGCACCCTGTAGAAGTCAGTTCTTTCTTGCTGGCAGCAATACAGGAAAAACTGTTTTCCCAATCTTGCATTCCACCCTTTACAGCCAGAACCAGATAAAACTACTTTGGGCCATTTGTTTACTGACATTAAAGGGGATTTACTGAGACTGAAAGCCTTTCTATTGTCCCTTCTGGGCTGAATCAACTTTATTTAAATGGTAATTCACTCACATATTTCTAATCTCCTTCAAATGCTTTCTTTGTTTATAACAACGAAAGATACTGAGGATTTGGAAAAACAGTTTGCAAATATTATTGAACATATTGGATAATAGAGCTTCCTGCTGTTACTTAGTAAATTAGACATTCCTAAAGAAAATGGAATATTTCCATATTCAAACTAAAGATTTAATATATTAGACAGAGGATTTAAAGATAATCCTATAGGTATAATTAATCACTAATTCTGGATAGTTAATAACTACTCTTAGAAAATAGAGTCTGTTATCAAAACTTCCCAAAAGTCATTTCTATTGTGCTACCCCAACCATTACCTTTTCCTCTTAGTTAAAAATATTTTCCACTGGCAATAACTTAATTTTTTTTCTCTTCATTTGGGTCTTTTGCCTCTTGCTTCATTAAAAATTTATCTTCCATTTTTAAAGATTAGTAGTGAAACAAAATCCTTGGAGTTTGGTTTGAAAGTGTATTTGTTTGGCTTACGAACTTTGCAGTTCTACAAATGCTTTCTAATTCTTCTCTTAAAAAAAAAGTCTTTAAGTTTTTGAAGATTTTATATTCCTGCACTTCAAAGTGAAGCCTTGACACTGTAATGCAAAAATTAACACCTGTTACTGCTGTCTTTTTAACCACCTTATTGGCAGGAATACTAATTTGATATGTCAATGCTGTCAGAAAAGGTGGAGAATATACAGGCAACTTTTTATACATTTGCCAGAATTTGATTATAGAGACCACAAAAGACCCTGAGTAGTCAGTGATCTTAAAAGCAAAGCTGGATCCTGAATAGTCAAAGCAATCTTGATAAAGAAAAGAAAAGCTCCAGACTTCAAGCTATATTACAAAGCTGTAGTTATCATGACAGTATGGTACTGGCACAAAAACAAACACATAGATCAGTGGCACAGAGTAGAAAACCCAGAAATGGGCCCTCAACTCTGTGGTCAACTAATCTTCGACAGAACAGGAAAGAATGTCCAATGCAAAAAAGATAGTCTCTTCAACAAATGGTGCTGGGAAAAATTGAACAGTCACGAATGAAACTGGACCATTTTCTTACACCACACACAAAAATAAACTCAAAACGGATGAGAGGCCTAAATATGGGACAGGAATCCATCAAAACCCCCAAGGAGAACACAGGCAGCAACCTCTTTGACTCAGCCATAGCAACTTCTTGCTAGACACATCTCCAAAAGCAAGAAAAACAAAAGCAAAAATGAACTATTGGGACTTCATCAAGATAAAAAGCTTTTGCACAGCAACAACAACAACAACAAGCCAGTCAGTAAAACTAAGACAGCCTACAGAATAGAAGAAGATATTTGCAAATGTCTTATCAGATAAAGAACTGGTATCCCAAAATCTGTAAAGAACTTACAAACTCCACACCCAAAACCAAATAATCCAATTAAGAAATGGGCAGAAGACATGAATAGATACTTTTCCAAAGAAGACATCCAGATGGCTAACAAGCATATGAAAAGATGCTGAACATCACTTATCATTAGCAAAATACAAATCAAACCCATGATGAGCTACTATCTCACACCTGTCAGAATGGCTAAACTTAACAGCACAATAATTAACAGACATTGGTGAGGATGTGGAGAAAGAGAAACCCTCTTACACTATTTGTGGGAGTGCAGATTGGTGCAGCCACTCTGGAAAACAGTAAGGAAGGTCCTCAAAAAAGTTAAAAATAGAGCTACCCTATGACCCAGCAATTGCACTACTAGGTATTTACCCCATGGATACAAAAATATACATACATAAATAAATAAATAAATAAATAAATAAATAAATAAATAAAATACTGATTTGAAGGGACACATGCACCCCAATGTTTATAACAGCATTGTCAACAGTAGCCAAACTATAAAAAGAGCCCAAAGGTCCCTCGACTGATGAATAGATAAAGAAGAGGTGGGGGTATATATATGTATTATATATATATAAGATTTATATATATAGGGGTACATATATGTATATGAGTGTGCATGTGTATATGTGTGTGTAAACAATGGAAGATTACTCAGCCGTCAAAAAGACTGGAATCTTGCCATTTTTAACAACATGGACGGAGCTACAGGTATTATACAAGGCAAAACAAGTCAATCAGAGAAAGATAAATACCATATGACTTCATTCATGTGTGGAATTTAAGAAATGAAACAGATGAACAGGGTTGCGGGGCAGAGAGAGAGAGGCAAACCACAGAGACTCTTAACTATAGAAAATGAACTGGATGACTGGAGGGGTGGTGGGTGGGGGAAGGTTAATGGTAATTAAGGAGGGCACGCGTTGTGATGAGCACTGGATGTTGTATGTAAATGATGAATCACTAAATTCTACTCCCAAAACCAATGTTACACTATATGTTAACTAACTAGAATTTAAATAAAAACTTGAAACAAACAAACAAAATCAGAGATTGTCTACCATATTTATCTAATGTATTGGATTCATTATGAGGAAGGGGGAGGAGTGTGAGAGGTAGGAGTGAAGTGTTTGGTCTGAATAACTCTTAAAAAATGATAATGCCATTTACTAGATTAGGAAATACTGAGAGAGGAACAGTAGGGAGGACAAATTGAGAGGATATATACCAAAGCATATGATAATGGTCATGGCTAACAATCACATACATGCTTGGTAACTCTAGGCCAGGCCTTCTAACTGATTTACCTTTACGTTCACTCATTTCATTATCACAGTAACTTTGACATTTAGTATTACTGCATTTGGGAATATGGTTTACTTTCATATTTACCTAAATATGCTCATTTTATTTGCTATGAACATGTATACCTTATGTAATAAAGGAAAGTTGAATGTGAAAGAAAATCTGTCAGAGATTCTTGGACTAAATGAAAAAGCAAAATTCAGCTATGTGCTGCTTATAAGAAACAGACTTTAAATGTAATGAAGCAGAAGATTTGAACAGTACTATCTACCAGTATCATGGATCAATACTGAAAGCATTGCATTGAGGATAAGAAGCCAGACTCCCCAAGTCATATGTAAGTTATTCCAATTATAAGAAGCTAAGAACAGGCCATTTAGAAATTTATAAATCAATTAAAAAATAAAAACCTAGTGTAATTTATAAATTATAAAACCTAGTGAAATTTATAAATTAATTAAAAAATAAAAACCTAGTGTACTACCTGCATCAGAATTACCTGAAGTTCTGTTAGTTTCCCAGGCTACTCAGGTCTTTTGAATATTAGAATATTTTGGAAGTAGGGCCTATAAGACAGTAAGAAAGAAGTAGCACCAAATAGTAGAGAGACAAATAGCGATACGGCAGGCTAAATTTATGACTTATCCATGGTCACCCAGTAAATGAGTTATAATAGTATGTCTCCTGACTCCCAGTCAGTCCCATTCCTGTTATATAGCGCCTGAGCCTTAGTCCAGATGTGGGGTCAGTTAAGGGCATCCGAGAATACATTGTGATGCTTATATCAGAACTGATCTTGTATGCATGTCTCCTTCCACTTTGAAACCCAGAAATAATCTCACCGTCATGCACTTCCAGGCTTGTATAACATATCACATTCAGTAGTATCACATGGAGAAGTTGATAATGGGACTTCTCAGAGGGAGTGCTTACCAGAGGGAAGCAGGCTGCTGTTTGAAAGGAAGAGAGAAAGATGGTGGATACAAGAAACAGAGAAAGAAAGACAATTAGACTTGAGTCTCTAGTTTATGGCAAAAATAAACAATCGCTTTTAAAACTTTAAGATCCTTAAAGATGGTTATTTTTTACTTTAGAAATAATCTTTAATTTCTGGCTAAACAGATCTATATCAGGTAATAATTAATGGGCATAAATCTATTGATACATTTACTAAATTAAAATATAAATATAGTACCATCAAGAAAGGTAGACTTACAGTTAATCTTTTTTGCAAAACTTCCAAAGGGTCTTATTATTATTAAGACAGGTGATATACTCAGAAGAACATTAACACCACATTCCTTTCAGTCTTATAGGAAAGAAATGTTGTTTTTTAACTGAAGCACCTTAAAGAAAAGGCTACAAAGTTGTGGGGTGATCATAAAACTTTGATCCTTCATTCTGATAGAAAAGTTACTTTATAATAACCCTTTTTTTGTGAATCTAGTTACTCAAAATTAATTCATCTACATTTAGCTCTTTTTTTTTTTTTTTTGCTGATTGCCATAAGGAATATTCGTGTACACATTAAAAGGCTAATTCTCATTGTCTCTTTTATTAACATATAAACCTGTAATTTAGACACAAATTAAAAACAAACCTCAGGTTATTTCTCAGAAGCAAGCCGAAGTCTGTGAAGAAGAACAAGGTATAATTCATTGAAATTAATCAATTCAATTCATTGAGTCCACTGAATTCATTAAAAAACATGAACTGCTTTTCATCAATGCCTTTGAAGTCACTATTGCTCAAATTCACAATTCAAATATAACCCTTGGAATTCCTAAAAAGACGAGTTTGTTGAAATAAGTGACTGAGGGATAACTAGTCTGCTCCGTCCATTTTTTGTTCCTTTTAGAAACAAAGGTAAAATTTTGCAGCACATGCATGAACAGAAGTGAAAATGTGAATATTACTCACATTTTAATATCAGTAACTGAATTAACTTCCTAAGTTCTGAAAATAGATAACTGGACGCTCTGTAATTTACAAAATACCTTCCCAGCCATTACATCAAAATATCTTAATAGAAACTATGAGATATGAGGAAGAGGTTTGATAAATGCAGGTCATACTGAAGTTTTTGAGGCTCCGGTGGTATTGGTGGGGGTCAACAACGTAGGGCATTCAGGTACTTAAAGGGTTATTAATTATCGTCCTCCTTGAATAGCTGAGGAAATAAAGGAGTGAGAAAGATATTGGATTGGAACCCAGGTATTGCTCTCTTCTCAAGGTCACCTTGCATGGAATTGCATTGGGTCTGGTTAACTTCTCACATGAAGAGGGCTAATGTCCGATCATTTCACTTTGTGCCTTATGAGTACAGCCACAGAATTAAACCTCTGCGTTTCTTTCTTTCTTTTTTTCTTTCTCATTTCACCCAGTGTTGTTCCGTCTTCATGCCTTCTCTCCTTTGAGTGGCTTCTTTCTTTGTCGTTTTATTTATTTATTTATTTTTTTTTTAATTTTAGGGAAAGAGAGTGTGGGGGAGGAGCAGAGGAAGAGGGAGAACCCTCAAGCCGACTCCCTGCTGAGCATGGAGCCCAATGTGAGGCTCCATGCCAGGACCCTGAGATCATGACCTGAGCCAAAAATCAAGAGCTTGACCCTTAACCGACTGAGCCACCCAGGTGCCCCTCTTTGTCTTTGATTAATATGTCACAGAGAGGTGATTGAGATCATAAGGTTGCTGACAGTAGCATAGATCAGAATGGCAGCCTATTCTCGAAGAAGTATATGAAAATTGGATTTAGGACACATGGGCATTTCTGTCATTTCTACCACTGATCACCTACAGGGACAGGAAAAATTCTCTAAAGGGAGGAACTCTTGTAATACCTGTATTATTTGCTTCACACAGTAAGAATAAAAGGAAACCAGATGTTATTAGAGTTTAGAAAAATAAAACGCCCTATACATGCAGTCTGTTTCTGTAAAACTCCATTTTTATTAGACTAGGAATTAACTGAGAGCCAGATAACCTTTCTTGGGTGCATGCTGGTATATAAGTATATTCTCCATTAACATCACACACGTACACACACACACAACAGGCTTGGAAGGATCCTGAAATTATTTTAGTCCAACCACCCCACTGTTGCTTAGATACATTCAGCATGTATGGAAATTATATAACTAATGAAGATATTAGATCTCATATCCAGACATAGCTCTCTAAGGCATGTCTATTTAATTTTTTTTTAAGATTTTATTTATTTATTTAACAGACAGCAGAAGTAGGCAGAGAGGCAGGCAGAGAGAGAGGAGGAAGCAGGCTCCCTGCCGAGCAGAGAGCCTGATGTGGGGCTTGATCCCAGGACCCTGGGATCATGACCCGAGCCGAAGGCAGAAGCTTTAACCCACTGAGCCACCCAGGCGCCCCGTCTATTTAATTTTTATGCATTGTAGTGATGTATTAAGATGGAAGTGGTGGAATCATGGAAGATATGAATATGTATACAGTGGAGCTGTAGTTTACTTGAGGATGAAGTGAGCAGGTCAGCATTAAGTTGCTCATAATGACTTGGACCAGGGCTGTTAAGGTTTCAGAGTCATAAACTAGCTTGTTTTGTTTCTCTGCAATGATGTTGTACGTTATGGCTAAGATTTACCTTGGCGGAGGAGGTTGAAAGGGTGGGTACAGCTGGAAAATAAAAGAATGGTTCCCTCTTTTTGCTGACTTCTTCAGGTTTTATTTGCTTATGGTATATGTGTGTATCCTGGGACTCATCTGGACCTCAATTTACTTCTGATGTTGTTAAAAAGCACTACCTCTAACTCTGCAGTCTGTTGTTAACAGTCACAGTTAAGTGTTTGTGTCCATGTTCGCACACCCTCCATGCATCTCTGTGTTCTCTTTTATCACGATCATTTTTGTACAGCTCCAGCAACTTCATTTTAGTATAGCATGACTGAACGTTTTAACACTGGGAACCTGGTCATGAAATTCTTCCAAATGAGGACAAGCTCCCTCTCCTTCTTCCCCGCTGACATTCACCTTTAATTCTCCCGTTGTGGGAGTGGTCATCTCACGGATAATGCATATATGAAGTGTCCGGAGGGCTGAACAGTGATTTGTGTTTGTAGGAGGATCAAACATTCTGAGCTGGGGTTTCATGTTTTAGTCATGTTTTCTAACTCATTCCCTGTTTACCTGCTTCAAAATCCTATAAGATTTTGGAGCAGGTAAAATCTTAAGATAAAATCTTAGGACTTTAGATTTTGGTAGACAAACGTAATTGATATCTTGGGTACATCTTCAGGAATTTTGGAGAGATAATTCCCAGACAAGAAGTCAAAATCTCAACATATGTACATTCATAGACACGTACCAGTATCCATGTACGAGTACTTGTAGGAAAAGCTCATTGTTGCCCCTTTACCCTCAAACTCTTGACACTTCCGACCTCAAGATACATAGGTTTTCCTCAGCTGAAAATTCGGACACTGCCTGTAGTTAAGGCATACCCCATAGGTGAAGGGCTCAGTACCACAAGACTGCCCCCCCCACTTCGGATGCCAGTTATAAGGGGTGGTTCCCCAAGATCACCCATTTCTGTCTGACTTGGCTACAAGTAGGAGGTTCCCATGACGCCGTCCTCAGATTTGATAATTTGCTGCAGCAGTTCAGAGAATCCTGGGAAATGGTCACTTCCTATTGCTGATTATTAAAATACAAAGGGTATTTTAAAGGACACAAAGGAAGAGCCAGATGAAAAGATACATAGGGAGAGGTTGAAAAGGATCCCAGACACAGGAGCCTCTATCCTCATGCAGTTGGAGTGCATCACTCCCCCCAACCCCCAGAACATGGGAATATTCTGGACCCCCTAGCTTGGGGATTTCTTGAAGGCTTCATCACATAAGCATGATTGATGATTACCTATAACCACCAGACCCACTACCTCCTGTGAGGATGAGGGGTGAAGCTGAAAGTCTCAGTCTTTGAATCATGGCTTGAGCTTTCTGGTGACCAGTCCCCATGCGGAAGCTATCGGGGAGTTACCAAGAGTTGTCTCATTAAACAACAGATGCTCTGATCACCAAGGAGATTCCAAGAGATTTAGGAGCTCTGTGTCAGATGGAGTGGAAGATCATATATTTTAACAAAAGATGCTCTTAGCACCTTTATCGCTTAGGAAATTACAGAGGTTTTAGGAACTCTGGCCAGGACCTAAGAATGAACACCAAAATATATATTTCTTTCTGTATCATAGTACCATAATGCATATATAAAAATATTTGTTTATCTATCATGAATCTTTTTTATGTTTTTACCTCCTTAAATGAACATTCATTAGCTTACACACTCTGTTCTTCACTGAATTTTGTGCTACTCTTGTTAGTTATCAAGATGTCCCTGGAGTCTTAGTGTCTGGGCTTATATCCCAAATCTGTTATTCCCTAGCCATGTGACTTAGGACAGATTACTAACCTTTCTGAAACCTCAGTCTCCACATTTTACAGATTATACAGATTGTTGGGGGATGTTGAAGGCCTCGTACAGCAATCATATAAATGATCATTAAATATTAGCTCTTGGGGCGCCTGTGTGGTTGAGTGGATTAAGCCTCTGCCTTCGGCTCAGGTCATGATCCCAGGGTCCTGGGATCAAGCCCCACATCAGGCTCTCTGCTCAGCAGGGAGTCTGCTTCCCCCTATTTCTCTGCCTGCCTCTCTGCCTACTTGTGATCTCTCTGTCAAATAAATAAATAAAATCTTTAAAAAAGTAATATATTAAATAAAATAAATATTAGCTCTTAAGGAAAATGTGATATATGTAATGTATAATGAGTATATATAACTCTACATAATTAGTAAAAAATATAAAAATGATATATAATATGTAAGTATATATAAATATATAATATAGTTATAGTATAGAAAAATAAAACATATATTACATGAATGTATATATGTGATATAAAATAAGTATTCATATTATATTTAGTTACCTTATAAATAAGAAACAAAATATGTACTACATAACAGTCTATAGTTTATTATTTAGCATAATATATATTGCAACACATGATCATATGATTATGTAATCTATAACATATAATTATATATATAATGGAATATTATTCAGCCATAAAAAAGAAACCCTCCCATTTGCAACATCATGGATACACCTTGAGTATATCATGCTAAGTAAAATAAAACAGAGAAAGGCAAATACTGTAAGATAAAACTTTTATGTGGAATTGAAAAACATTGAACTCATAGAAACAGTAAAATGGTGGTTGCCAGGGGCTGAGGGGTGAGGGAAAAAAGGAGATGCTGGCCTAGGAATACAAATTTGCTGTTTTAAGATGCGTATGTTCCAGGGGCCTTGTGTACAGCATGGTCACTCTAGGTAATAATATAATTGGCACACTTGAAAGTCGTCATGAGAGTGGAACTTTAACATTCTTACCATAACAGCAAAATGGTAATTAAGTGAAGGATAGGATGTGTTAACTAACATTATTTTGGTAAACATTTTGCAATAAAATAAGTTTTAATAAGATAATATAAAATCATCACAGTTTTACACCTTAAACGTACACAATGTATGTCAGTTATATCTCAGTAAAGCTAGAAGAAAATAGCTCATATTACTCTCCTTTAAACCTTTGTTTTTTGGTCTTATCATTTACATATATAATTTCCTCATCTCAGGGCACCTGGGTGGCTCAGTCCATTAAGCGTCTGCCTTTGGCTCAGGTGGTCATGAGATTGAGCCCCATGTCATTCTCCCTGTTCAGTGGGGAGCCTGCTTCTCCCTCTGCTGCTCCCTCTGCTTGTGCTCTCTCTCCCAGTCTCTGTCAAATAAATAAATAAAATTAAAAAAAAAATTTCCTCATCTAGGGGCGCCTGGGTGGCTCAATGGGTTAAAGCCTCTGCCTTCGGCTCAGGTCCTGACTGAGCCCCGCATCGGGGCTCTCTGCTCAGCAAGGAGCCTCTCTCTCTGCCTGCTTCTCTGCCTACTTGTTATCTCTATCAAATAAATAAATAAATACAATATTTTAAAAAAATTTTCCTCATCTAAATTGTAAACTTCTAGAGCAAGGATTTTATCTTCCCTAACTTTATTTTCTAATGCTTAATTATCTTATATAATGAGAAAATGTGTAGCTCTCTCTGTAATAAGTGTGGATTTTGTGGTCAGAAAGACATAGGTTCATTCAAATCTTAGTTGTAATACTTAAGGGCAAGCCTCATTTTTTCATATACACATTTAGAATAATAAAAGTACCAAAGTCAAGGTTATTACTGAGTTTTTATAACATAAACTATACAAAGAGTTTAATACTTGCCACACAGTACAACATCTGTTAGTGTGGTAACAGTATCTCTTACTGTCATCAACTGGGGAGAAAGAAAAAGAGCTCATGTTAGTTTTGAAAATGATCAAAACTATTAGAGAGGAAATGTACAAAAATGTGAACTGATTACATATAATCTGCTAAAATTCTTTCTCATGCATATGGTGAAATTAGTCACACTTTTTTAAATGGGCAGAATTATATTCTAGAACTATAACGTCTTAGAGAGAGCACATTTTCCCCTCACTCAAGCAGATCAGAAAAATGGAGATCCAGGAAACAAAACTGGTTTGTTAAAGAGGCCACCTATCTTTAATGATGTTTCTTTGATGACCCCTTTTAATCTCTGACCTTCATTTCCTCCAGTGGTAATCTCCAGCCAACATAAAAGTAGCCATTTGGAAAAGATTTCTAACTTACCTTATCTGCTCTCCTATACTTGTTCTTCTATTTCTTTCCCTCATATCTGGGACAGGAGATCTAGCTCATCATTTAATTTGAGCTTCAAAATATCCTTGTGCACTATATAGGACAGGTATAATTATAGGCAATTTTAAAATGAGAAACCCAGATAGGTTAAGTTAGTTATCCATAGTCATACAGCTGTAGTCACTGGTAGGCAGGATACGAACCTCATTTTTGAACTCCAGATTCAGTGCTCTACCTATCACATCAGTCTAGTTTTAACTTTCAAGACTGCTTCGGCCAGGCCATTATGCAATGGGTAGTCTTTAACTTTGGATGAAAAGTGTGCCTCATGCCATCAAGTCTCCAATCAGTCAATAAGGGTCAGCTTCATCATAAGCATCATAGTGTTTTATAACCCAAGGAGAGGAGAACCTCTGAACGAAATGAGCAAGAGAAGAAAAAGGTTTATATATAGGAAACATATTAGCAAAAGAACATGCTTTGTGGATGCAGCTAAATAAGAGTCTCTCTAAGGTAAGTATCATGTCTATTTGGTTGCTCCTTGGAATTCCATTCCTAATCCACTGCTATTTGCTTAGGAAAAACATGTCTCCCAACGATAAACCCAATTTAAAAAGTGCAGATCTTTTCCATTATAGATCAGTCGATAAAGACACTATTCACTCATGTGAAATACAGGAGTTTTTGATGTTCAATTATCTGGAAGCTTATTCCTAGGAAAATAAACTCCGAGTTTTTGTTTTTATTTTTATTTTTATTTTTGACCTCTCCCCAAAATGCTGAGTATAAGTTCTCATACCCAAAAGACACTGAGAAAATGATTCACTGACTTCCTGAAGGTAAACCTTATGGAGCAAAAACACTGTCCAGTTTCTTGGAGGGGCTGGAGTCAATAATTCATCTCCTTGTAGACACAAGTGAAAAGCAACTCTCAGCAGAGCTGCCTGCTCCCACTCTGTGTGGTGATTGATGGAGGAGGAAGGAGGTAGTGAATGCTCCTAAGGATTTCTTGCAGAGTTCGTAACCTAAACTTTATATAGTCTGCAAACCACTGCTGATAGTATGCAAATATTCTGATATAACTTTATACATACACCTTAAATGAAACATATATATAAATTCAGTCCTTTGTTAATACTCTGGTGTAAACCACCAATGTGACTAACTCAAGGAATTGGAGAGCACAAGTCAGAAGAGAGTCGGGTAGCCTACTACTTTTATAGAATCAGAAGGAATAGGTGAAATGTTGAGGCATTACTGGTGTGACTTCACTCCCCCAGTCTTTGTGGACTATAAGTAGGATAGAGTATTAAGATAATGTTCTTTAGCTATAAATTTCAAGTGGAGGGTGTAAAAATTGAGACGATTATATTGCCTCTTTCTGTTAGGTATCCAAAAATATTCTGTTAGATTCGCCATTAGTGATACACTTGAAGACTGTGCAATGAACAGCTATATAAAGAATGGTAGGGACGCCTGGGTGGCTCAGTTGCTTAAGCAGCTGCCTTCGGCTCAGGTCATGATCCCAGCGTCCTGGGATCGAGTCCCACATCGGGCTCCTTGCTCAGCAGGGAGCCTGCTTCTCCCTCTGCCTCTGCCTACCACTCTGCCTGTGCTCCTTCGCTCTCTCTCCCTCTCTCTCTGACAAATAAATAAATAAAATCTTTAAAAAAAAATGGTAAAGTGCTGGAAGGGCTGAAAATTTTAGGATAAAACAAACCAGATATGTCAGGAGCAGCATCTGTCTCCAGAGAAGGGAATGGATGGCTGATTGTATTAAGGGCATTTACGGTAGTCATTTATTAAATGTTAGGCTTCTTAATGTTCCAGAAAGTTCCTTTACTTCCAAAAATTGAGTCTTCTGTATTGTACTTTTTAATAGACTTGAGATTTAATATCTACCTCCATCACACTTCCTTCTCTGCTTTTCTTACCACTGGGTTGCCTTTTCATTTTCTTCAACTCTCTTATATTGCAAGCACCACAAAACATTTGTTTTGTCTACTCTTATATATCTTATATTATATGCATATATATATGCATGAAATTTTTCTATATGCA
>ML108977.1:33929-102000 GCA_003697995.1 Taxidea taxus jeffersonii
CTTTCTAAATTCCTAACAAAGGAATTTAATAAAGGTTCCAACTACTTGACTTCAAACTTCTGATTATTCAAAGCATCAGTTATAGTCAAGCCTATTGATGCTTTTCAAATAATAGAACCCTTACTTCCAATCTGGAGGGTTATAAAATTTTTTAAATCATGTAAGTAGATTTCTTCCTAAGCCTGGTGAAGATAACTAACAATTATTAAACTCCCAAATTATACTAACCTGGGTAAGCTTTGGTCTTTATAAAGTATATAGACATTTTTGGTAAGAATCTAATAGCTGACTGGGGTCATTTCTGCCCTGGAAAATAAAAAGTCTTAGTTTGAATCATGTAGGTTCGATGTGTTGTGGTTTTTAAATGTATCACCAATTAAACTGTGCTCTTTTGCCCGAATGCAGCCAGATGCCATTTCATCCTGATGTCCCCATAATTTCTAGTACAGTGTGACCACTTAGTCATACTGTGAGAGATGCAAATGTGTTTTTCCAGTTGCTTCTTTCATATCATTTTCCCAATAGATCTGATTTCCACACTGAAATGGTCCACAAGACTTACCAAATTTTAGACCATAGTGTGTTTTATATCCGGTTTGTCCAACTACTGTGTAGGCTTCTCACCATACCCCATCCCTCTCCCTTCCTTCTTCCCTGATTTTCTTCCTTTCTTCTCAGTGGAAATGAGAGGAAGACATTTGATGTATTTTTTGTTTCTATGATTATTTGTAATGTTAGAGCCTTCAGATCCAACTTCTGGTGACACTTTCTCACATATAAAACTCAAAATACATTGATTTACTCTCAGAGCCTTCTCAGACAGGGCGGCAGTCTGTCAGAACAAGATGTGGGGATCAAAATGGGATGATTGTTATAGGCAGAGGTCTTCCCCCCACCCCTCCCAGACAGGGGCAGAACATAATGTGATTCATTATTTGTTAGTGATGCTGTCTCACCCAATTTTACATTGTTAAATAAGCTTAAAAATAATTTAGGGTGATCTAAATAATTATAATAGTTGCTTACAGAACATTGATGGAGAGATTTTTTAAAGCTGAGGTTTTGAAAGCCATGTAGTCTCTTGAAATGAGGGGAGTTTACAACTTCAGCACAGCATTCAAGCCCCCTCCTCAGCACTTGAACCCCCTACAGGACCTGCTGTTTCTCCCCCTTGCTTTTCCTTAAATAATATACCTTATCTTTCCTTCCTCAGCCATTCCTTAGCTCTTTCTCCACCATTTCTCTGCCTGGATTCTCTTCCCCAGAGTCTACAAGGCTAACTTCCCACACCACCCTCAAGTCTGTCCTCGAAGATCCATCCTGATCATCTATTTAATCCTGGAACATTTGCTCCCACCTCACCAGAAACTCCTGGTTTCTCATTCTAATTTTTATTTTTTATTTATAGCACTCATTATCCTATACCCTAGATAACTTACTTATGTATTATATTTATCATGGATTTCTTTTAACTCCCACGTGAAATCGTCACCCTCATAAAGATGGTGATACTTGTTTGAACTCTTCACCAGTGTATTTTAATCACCTAGGACAGTGTTTGAGACACTGCAGGAGCTCAGTAAACATGTTGAATGAATCGGTCATTTTATATGACCTACTTAATATGGTAGATTTGTCTCCATTGCAAAGCAGTGCCATAAAAGATACCCAACATTCTCTTATTTTTTAAAATATTTTATTTATCTATTTGACAGACAGAGATCACAAGTAGGCAGAGAGGCAGGCAGAGAGAGAGGGGGAGAAGCAGGCTCCCCACTGAGCAGGGAGCCCGATGCGGGGCTTGATCCCAGGATTCTGAGGTCATGACCTGAGCTGAAGGCAGAGGCTTAACCCAGGTGCCCCAATTTTCTTAATTATTTTTAAAAGTTAGTATGAAAGCATGGATTTTGACAAAGAGGAAAAAATAGTTACTGAGGACCAAAGAATAGTTATCATGAATTTGATGTGATAGCTCAGTTTGTATTGTTAGCTCCAAATCACAAGAACATTCAGACACCTGCTTTATTTTTTGGAAAGAATACTATTAGAGAAATGTGTTTATTGTGGTAAAAAAATTTTTTTAACATTTTAACACCAGTAAAATTGTAGGTCACCAAAGTAGTGTCTGAGCAGAAACAGGTGTGTTGTGAAAGTTTTGTAATGATACACATCTGAAATAAATGGCAGATTTTGATTCCTTAAAGAATAGTTGAAATGTTTCAACCAGAGTAGCAAGTAACTTGTGTTTTCCCTATTGGAGTATTTTTTTCCAAATTGCAGATGCTGCTGAAAATGAATTTATCAGTTTTTAAAAACTTACAGCTGTGAGACTAATTTTATCTCTTTTAAACTACACTCTAGTTTATATTCAAATGAGGTCTAAATAAATATAAACTTTTAACCTGAAAATAAATTAAGTTTATAGAATGATATCTTTTGAGACTCAGTCATTTTCACTGTAAACACACAATTAATAGGCATTCTCCCAATAAATGCACTTTTATCTGGCATTATATTTGCTGAATGAGACAAGAATATTAAAGAGCTATTGATGGGGGAGAAATGTTCAAAAGCAATCTCAAGTTTACCTTATGGAGGAAAAAATGGTTTTCTTTGAAGGGGGAGATATTTAATTAAACATAAAATAAGGAAAAGGTTACTTTCCATTAAAATTTAAAAGGTTAAGACAGTAAGTACAAAGCAGTCCATGACTCCATTTTTTTCAAAAATTTTTCATTTGCATCATACAAAGCAGGTAAGTCATGCACCCTCCACACCCCAAAGTGGATGACAGAGGTATGTGTATAACATAAAAGAACATCTGTTAGTACGTCTCTCATGAAGAAATGGGAAGGTCAGAAGCTTCTTTCTTTCAGAATTAATTTGATAATGAGAGTTCTTTCTGAAATCTCAGATGACTTAACACAGAATAGCACAGAATGTCAAAGCGTAGAGGGAATTTCCAATGTAAATTAATAGGCTGATGGTAATAAGTAGATGCAGCGTTAATTCCTCCTTTTCTAATTGCTAATATAATCATAATACAGTAAGACAATATGGGAACACATGAAAGTAAAAAAAAAAGAAAAAGGACAGGTCTGCTTATTATTTCAGTATGAGATGCAGCAGTAAATTTGAGGCAGAGGGAAAACTCAGTTGTTGTTGAGTTTGTTTGTTTTTTTTTTATTATCATCTTTCCACTGAAGGAATTGCTCTATTTCCAAAAATGAGTTCTTAAAAAAAGAAAACTACAGTCTGTACTTTGAAATCAGGTGCAATTATCCTATTAGCAATTGAAACCTTTCCAAAATTAGGAGAGGCTTCATTTAAACTTCTTAGGTCTAAAGTAATGGGATTGACTACTCGCTAGTAACTAGAATGCATTTACTGGGACGGTTAGTTCCACAGTCCTGTGGGTGTAATCTCTAATTCAGAATCATCAGGGAAGATCTATGGAAAATTTCTGGCTTACGGTGATTTTTTTGTGCTTAATTTCAGTAAGACCCAAAGGAAATCTAATATTTGCTTTGAGTTCCCTAAGTGGTGATTAGAAGTAAGGTTCTCCCATTGATAGAAATATCCTTTTCACAAAGATTTTTTTGTTGTTATATATAATTATCTCAAATAAAATAGAGAGTTGATTGATGTTATTTGAGGAGATGGGGAGTTTATTAGAGGGAAAGGAAACATGTTTTTGTATATTGAGTTGTTATTCATAAATTGCTCAGTGCCCCACTTCTTAAGTAATTTTAAAGAAGAAAAAACCTATAAACTAAGTAATATTGAGATATCAATGACTAATATCGTATTAAAATTTTTGTATTACTCTTTCCAATATTGTTTGCATCTTCAAACAGAATGTCTAGAGGTAGAAATATTTTGATTTATCTAAAGAGTCTCTAGATAGTGATACAAGTTGCAACCACATTCAGATGGACACTACCTTTCAAATGAAACACCATAGTACAATTTCTGTTGTGCTCATGATGAGTGTCCTTCTAAGGTATTAAAATGAAACTTCTCATTAGTTTCTGGTTGTAGATAATGTAAAGTGAGGACACTCTACCCTATTTCTCTCACAAATCAACTATAAACCCTGAACAGTATGCATGAATCGATTATTTGAGGACTCTTTCAAGTAAATATACTCATAATAGCCAAAAGATAGAAAGCTGGGTGAACAAGAAGATATGTTATATTTATACAATGGAATATTACTCAGCTGTAAGAAGAGTGAAATTTGTCATTAGTGACAACATGGCTGAACCTTGAGAATATTATGCTAAGTAAAATAAGTCAGACAAAAACATTTATCACACGATTTCATTCATGTGTGTAATCTAAACAAAGAAACAAAACAAAACCCAAACTCATGGGCCCAGAGAACATTTTGATGGTTGCCAGAAGAATGGGGGGGGGGGGCAAAATGGATGAATGGGGTTAAGAAGTACAAACTTCCAGTTATCAGATAAATCAGCCATGGGGGAGTAATGTCCAGCATGGGAAGTATAGTCAATGACATTGTATTAACATTGATGAAGGTTGTAAGGTGACATATGGTAACTTAGACTTACTTTGATTATCATTTGTAATGTATACAGATGTCAGATCACTATGGTGTACATCTAAAACTAATATAATATCGTATGTCAGTAATACTTCAGTAAATTTTGTAAAATGGCTTAAGAAAGTAAATCTTGAGGGATGCCTGGATGGCTCAGTCAGTTGAGCGTCCCACTCTTGATCTCAGTTCAGGTCTTGACCTCGGGGTTGTGAGCTCAAACCCCACGCTGGGCTCCAAGCTGGTTGTGGAGGCTGCTTTAAAAAAAAGCAGGGAAGAAAATTAAGGCTTGAATACACAAGTGCTGACAAATCATGCAAGTGGAAACATTACTCTAAACAAATGTGACAAGAGAATGAAGTCTGTGATAATCACAGAGATACAGATTCAAAAGAAAAAGCCACAAATAATTTAAGGATTTAAAATTAAAGTTAGAAATTCACTACAGACAAAATATTTGCTGTGAAGAATAAGGCAGAAATATGCTTATGTTGAGCAAAATTGTCCATCTGTCTCTCTGTTGCATTCAAAATCCAACCAAAGACTTCTTGCTTCCTAATGAATATGGAAGACTGAGCTGGCATTAGTGAGAGCAGACAGCAGTGCTGAATGCAATTCAGTAACTTGTGTCATATGTCATGTAATATGACTTTACTGTCCACATATTTCTTTTAATTTACATTGCTTTACTTGATGCTGTTAGGTGAAATTCAGCACTTCTAAAATACTCTAGGTTCTTCATGATTCTGTTAATAAAAGATCATAATTCTGGATATGAGACTGGTATGTGCAGATAGAATCGACATTTTTTGTTTGTCCCCCTCAGTCCATTCCTCCTTATTCTCTTAAGAATTTTCCATTTGGGATCCTGTTTGTTCTGGGGAAGCCGAATCTATCTCTGGGACCTGGGACCAAGTCGGAGCCAGTTACCACATTCTATTCCTCTGGCCACAGAATTGGAGCAGCAGAAGGTATATAATTCTGAGCTGATCCAGTCAAAGTGAACCTTTGAATATGTGCTCAGGTTGCTGAGACAAAAATGCCCTCTCTACTGCTGATATGAAGGAATGCTTTTGCATCCATGAAACCTGTTAACTGCCATTATGATGGTGAGTGACTTAAGCTGAAAACAACTGAGTAGAGAGAGTGACAGAAATCAGTCACTTGAAGATATCAAGCCTATCCTAAATCCAGCTCCCTCATCTGCACTCTTCAGTTACATAAACCATTTAAGTTCCTTAAGTGCTAAGCCAATATGAGTTGGTGTTCTATAATAAATAACAGTATCATACCTGTTACAGGAGGAAAACTAATGCTTGTTTGTGATAGGCAGAACAATGGCCAATGAAAGGTGTCCACCCTCTAATCCCTGGAACCTGTAAATAAGTTGTTTTATGACAAATGAGGAATTGCGATTGTAAGTGGAACTAAGGTTGTAATCATCTCCCATCCAAGTACTAACCAGACCCGACCCTGCTTAGCTTCCGAGATCAGATGAGATCGGGCGCGTTCAGGGTGGTATGGCCGTAGACAGGTTGTAATCATCTGACCTTTTTTTTTTTTTTAAGATTTTATTTATTTATTTGTCAGAGAGAGGGAGAGAGAGCGAGCGAGCACAGGCAGACAGAGTGGCAGGCAGAGGCAGAGGGAGAAGCAGGCTCCCTGCTGAGCAAGGAGCCAGATGTGGAACTCCACCCCAGGATGCTGGGATCATGACCTGAGCCGAAGGCAGCCGCTTAACCAACTGAGCCACCCAGGCGTCCCTCATCTGACCTTTAAATGCAGAAATTATCCTGGGTTGTCAAGATCGACTCAGAGTAATCACAAGCATCCTTAAAATTACAAGGAGGCAAAAAGATGAGTTAGAGGCTCCATCCCAGGACCCTGAGACCATGACCTAAGCTGAAGGCAGAGGCTTTAACCCACTGAGCCACTCAGGTGCCCCTCATTTAGCATACTTTTTTCAATCTTCCCCCATGCTGTAACATGTGCCAATACTCATTTATTTTCATAGCTGAATACTATTCCATTGAATAACATATTTGTTTCCTCTTGCCGATATCACAAGTTACCAGAAATCTAGTGGCTTGGGGCAATATAAATTTATTATCTAACAGTTCTATTGATTAGAAACTCAATAGAAGTCTCACCTGGTTAAAATCAAAATGTTGGCAGGGCTGCATTCCTTTCCGAAAGCTGGGGAGAATCCATGTCCTTGTATTTTCCATCTTTTAGAGACCTTCTCCAGTGCTTGGTTTATGGCTTCTCTCTCAATTTTCAAAGCCAGCAAAAGCAGGTTGTATGCATGGGGTTGTGCATGGAGTTTCTGTGACTGACTCTTCTCTCTCCTCCTTCCAAATGTAAGTAGCCTTGTGATTACATTGGGCATCTTGATCTTTCAGGGTTAATCTCCCCATTTCAAAGCCCATAACTTATTCACATTTGGAAAGCCCCTTCTGCGATGTAAGATTACATATTCACAGGTTCCATGGATTAGGGTATGGATATATTTAGGGGTCTTTATTCTGCCTACCCCATTTGGATATGCCACATTGATTTGTCCATTTATCAACTAATGGGCATTTGGGCTCTTTCCACTTTTCGATTATTATGAATAATGCACTTGTGCATTTCATGTGTGTATGTTTCCGTCTCTCTTTGGCATATACTTAGGACTGAAATTGCCGGGTCATGTGGTGGCTCTGTGTTTAACTTTATGAGAAGCTGCTAAACCGTTTTGCAAAGAAGCCCCATCATTTTACATTCCAGCAATGTATGAAGGTTCCAGTTTCTCCACATCCCCCCAAACAATGTTATTTCCTGTGTTATTTGTTGTAGCCATCCTCACATTTTCCTTTCTAATTAGTGTTTGGATGGTAAATTTACTTCCATTGTCTCACCTTCAGCCTATGTATTTATATGAAAGTGGTTTCCTTGTGAACAGCATTGAAATTCAGCTTATATAACATGTTTGTTCCTATACCATAGCCCTTTTAATATTAATTTCTATAACAAATTTTTGAGAGTGAAGTTTTTGAAAATATGCAAACCTTCACAAATTTGCCTTCATTCCTGCTCAGGGGCCTACTACTCTTCCCTCTACCATTCCCATTTTAGTGTATGTACTGCAAAAGTGAGCATTCTTATAATAATGTTCTTACTTGCTTAGAGCCTTACTAAATTATAAGCCTTGTGAGGGCAGAGATAATATCTATTTATAATTGTCTTTCCTAGCTTTGTATGTTAAGTATTTGTTGAATGAATACATGAAACTTTCTAGATTTTCACTGTACACATATTGTTCAGAGGGCTTGTCCCATGGTTGTCGATTGGCTCTCAATTATTTTGTATTGGAGGGACAGCTAGGAGTATTGGTTATACACTTGAAAGGGGACAGGATTGAACCCACTTTTTTCCCAGGTGCTTAGTTGACCTTTCGATTCCATCAGTTTCCAACTGTTTACTAATCCAACAACAATTCTTTTCTCCTGAGTCAAAGTTCTTTTTAGTCTAATATTTATGTGATATTTTTCTGGACTGGCTTGACATCATGCTCATTTAATATTGTACTGTTCTACTCTACATGATGCCTTTTGATCAACTAAACATTCCATCTAACAGATGTACAGTAAAAAGATAGCTCGTCAGTTGCAGTAGGCATAAATTTGGCTCATGATTGACACTGTTCACACACAGAGGAAGAGGTATCAAGTGAATTTGTGTCATGGCATCATAATGCAAAACAGCAAAGTATTTATTAAAAGAATATATTAAAAATTTTAGATATGGCAATATCTGGAGTTCTAAAGAACATTTCATAAGATGTTAAATCAAGATCTTTGTTGCTTTGGTGTTTCAGTCTGCTTGAGGATTCGTCAAAAGTAATTTACAGTTAGAGGATTGTTTCCATATTACCGTGGAAGGAACTATAATTTAGTTTTAAAAAATTAAAATTATGGACAAACCCTAGATTCTTAATCCTGACTCATTAGAAAAGACTTAAATGCAAACAGCCAATGTTTTTTAATTATAGGAGAATAGATATTGCAAGCTTTGCTATTACCTAAATATAAAATCTGTCTTTAATACCCTAGATTAAGTGGAATAGTTGATTTAAAAAAAATAGGTATGGACTGTGTTTTATTGAAGAGAAATTACTTTGAATTCTTCTCTGGGTCTTTTCTGTTGCTCTCCCTTTTCACCCAGCTCCAGTTAAAATTCCTTGAAGGTAGGAATCCTGTCTTTTGGTTGTTTGGTACTTTCACAGCAGTAAAAATCATAACATGCATACGTAGTAAGTGCTGATAAATGTTATTTGAAAGCATGCTGCTTCTCTGACAATTTCTGTTCTGCCCTTACCCGGATGCCTCTTCCAACACTCTTCTTCCTGTATGGCTCTATTTCTTGTTCAGTCTTTGCTTAGATGTCATCTTGTCATGTGGGGCTTTCTTTACCATGTTGCATGAAATCTCAGTTGCTTTCTCCCTTGTCCATTGCCCTGCCTGTCTTTTCTCCACTTAAGAAATAAAACTCTGATTTTTCTGTGGGCAGAATAAGATAGTGTGCAAAAAATTCTGACATTTTTTAGACAATTTTAATTTGTATTATAATGGTAACATAAGCTTTTGTGAAAAATTAAAAGTTGTAGAGATAAAAGAAAAATTACATTTTTATCCTGCAGTGACATAAACATGCTTAACATTTAAGTTTAACACTCCCGGGGATTTCTTGGTAAATATTAACTTATTTTATTTTCTACTTTCATTTCTGAAGTTTAGAATACAAAACATCTAACATCTATTTAAATTCTGAATTTAAATGACAATAGAATATATCATTGCTTTTAACTATCTGAGGATTTAAAAAATTAAAGAGGTATATAATGTATGAAGACAATTCAAAATTATATATTGACTGTTATCAATATGCTTTTCTGTAAAAAAGTAAAAATAGCATCAAATTTTCCTAAAGTACATTAGGAGAAAGATTTTAACACTAATTTAATTGATACTGATGCTTAGATGGATATTTTTAAATTTTATTTTCAATTGACTAACAATAAAAAATTTATACAATATGAAGTTTTGCCATATTTTTGCTTCTGTCTTCTATAAAGTATGGATTGCATACTTCCAATTTAAAAAATCCATACAGTAAAATTAACCTGTACAATTTGACATCCTTAAGGCCAACAGATACGGAGACCAAAGATTCTGTGGCATGTTTAATTACTAAAACTGACATAGTAACTTTCTGATTAAAATATTATTTCTATCTTAGCATTGGTTTTAGGAGATAGAGTTCAGGCCAATATGGAAGTGGGAATGAGAACAGTTATGATGAGGTTTTGGCTATATGGTGTCAGTGAGAACTTTAAGATTTCCTTAATTGAACTCCTTTTCTTGTCTAATTCAAGTCTGAGTATCTTCTATGGATGCCAACACCTACTTTGCAGAATTGTTATGAAGACTAGAAATACATACCAGTCAGGAATCAAGCACAATGCACATAGTAGACAACTCAGCACATGGGGACTTATTATCCGATGCATTCATTTGCAAGTTTTACTGTTTGCTCATACACTACTCTAAATTTGACTCCCTTCCTTCCTTCCTTCTTTCCTTCCTTCCTTCACCAACACAAGGCCTCAGCAATTCCTTATCCTTTAATGGAAAGTGGAATACTGCCTATGATATCTAGCTTTTCTGAGTATGTGACAGAGATTGTTCTTCATCTGTATTCTTCCTGTGAAACTGAGATAATCGAATCTGCTTACCTACAGCAATATAGGTAGGAGGTAAAGAGAGAAGATAATACCTGCAAATAGCTTTCAAAAATCTAAAATATTTAAAACTGCCTTCTTGTTTTACATATTTTATCAGAGGTTACAAATTGGTGACCTTAATGGGGACCCTAAGACTCTTTGTTTGACATGCATATGCAATCTCTTTCAGAAGGAGCCTATGTTCTCCAGCTTATCATACTCTTTATAACTCCTGTGCTGTTAGGCCATTTTATTAATTTTTATTAATTTACATTTCCATTTGGATTATTGCCAAGGTGAAAAATGAAAACTGATTTTGTGAAAACATCAAGTCATTACTTTGTGAAAACAGGTTTGGGTTAGCACATCCCCAAGGTCCTTTTAGCACTATCAGCCAGTGTCCCATTGTTTCTTTCAAGAGGAACTTGGAAGGTTTGTGAACTTGATTAGTAAAATCTACAAAATTACCTCTTTCTTTCCATCATGTTCTTTAATTATGAATGTAGGTAATAAGCCATAGTAGTATTGGTAGTACCTACACGCCATCATTTCTGGAAGTATTTTTGCATCGTAATACACATTTCACAGATATCTTGAATACTGCTCATCCTTACTTTGAAATTAGAGTTGTTGTGAAACCCACTGCTAGATTGTTTTATCTAATGTGGTTATTCAAGAACATCCATTGCTATGTCACAAATATGTCCTAATACTATTTTGATAATTTTATTTCAAATAATTTGTTTATTTTGTATCTTTTGTAATCCAGCGTATTTTAGTTCTTGCACTGACCAACATTCTTCTGAGAAGTACCTTGGCAAGAGAGAAACAAAATAAGAGAGACAACAAAACAAAACAAAAACTGAGACTCTAAAACCGTGTTTCTTTATCTAAACAAAGTTTTTATTAGTGTAAAACAATATATGTATCCCTTCGGTACTGTCATATAATCTTTTGTTTTCAGTGAAAGAAAACATATTGGAAATTATTATCTCCCAATTGCAAAATTATTTTTTAGTAAATGTTTCTTTACTTAACAGCACTTATACGCACATTTCGTCTTTTAACACGCTTAGCTAAAAGAAGCACAAAATGCTTTAAAATTGTGTATTAAGAATTTATTACACCCATCACTATATTTGCATAGACTTGAAAACAGCAAAATAGCACCGCAGAAATCACTTACAATGTGGCTTTTGAAAATCTGGACAAAATATTCATCTGTAAAATTTTAAAATAGTAGGCCTGGACTTTGGTGAGTCTGCTACTTCAAAAATACAGAGTTGTTCTCCGCTGCAACAGCCCAATTTACGTTTTCTACATGTTCGTGTACCAAGCAGCGTTTTAACCTTCATGTCAGCTGCAAGCTTGTACAAGCAAGCAGTCATTCCGGACATACCAGGAGCTTCTCTGTGTCGTTGGTACTCTCAGTGTGATGATATTCTGTTCTGTGGCTTTTGTCTGATCAGAGGGTGAGCATGGATCATTCCTCTGCTGAACAAAGGAAGTTTTTTCTCACATGCTTCTCTGAGAACTGATTATCAGAACTCTTTCAAAAGAGCAGTATGACATTAAAAAATAATCAAGCCATTCAAAGACGGTTGAATTACTAAAGGGTTTTATTTAAACTATTGTAATATTACCCTCCCCCTCCCCCTGACCCACAAGGGGAAAAAAAGGAAAATCAATAACTATGGAGAAAGTATTCAGATATTGTAATTTTATTTCCCCAGCCTGAGTTTCTCCTTCTAACAACATATCCTGTATAGTGTCTAAGAGAATAGTAATACTTTATACATGAATAATATTTTACATATTAACAGTAATGCCCACCATTCATGTTAGATTATAAACTCCAAAAAGTGGTGATCTTTTAACCCATCATTCCAATACAACATTGGAATGGTTCATTGGTGAATGGATCTAGAGAGTATCATAGGGCCACGAGGAATTGAGACAGGGAAGGAAAGAAAGCCAGTAAGTAGGCTACACCCCTTAGCCTCAAGTGGCTCAATACCCCTGGAAAATTCTGGAAGAGAGTGTGGGAAACATGTCAGAAGCTGGGATAGTTGTTTCCCCACTCTCATCCATCATTGGCTTAGAGCTACTCTGGAGACATTAATGCTACTGTGCTTGTCACTTTTTATGGGTCTCATGCACAGATCAACAGAAGAGGAAGCCGTCAGGGGTAGACTCTCAAATTATAGGACAAGGCCTTCTATACCTGCAGGACTGATGAGCACAAAGAGGTATTGTGTCTCCTACAACGGCCATACTAGGACATGATGGAGATAATTTTTATGTGAGTCATAAAAAAGAAGTTACATGAAATTAGGAGAGAAAATCTCATAGCAATTCTCAGAAAAATGGACTAAAAATTAAGAAAATTTACCTTCCAGTGCTTCTTTAATTTTTATGGTTGTCATAATCATTAATATTGTTCACATATTATTTAAAAAAAAACTCTTGGGAGAAGTTAGGTGGAAGTTACAGGACAAATACATGCAGGGAGGAAAGAAAAAAGACGAAACTGCAATAGCGAAAGAAAGCAGAATGTGCTCAGTCTCCCACAGTATTTCAGCACAGAAGGCATGAAACAAAAACCAAGGGCAGATATCTCATTCTTCTCTCCCACCATGCAGAATGTACACTGTGAAAATTAACAGCCTTTTGCTTCATCAAAATGAAAATCATACAGAATTTGCAGACATACACATACACTTGCACTTTGGAAATAGCCGTATATATATATATGAAATTTCAGAAAAAAATTATTCATTCTATAGCCTCCATTGGAAAATGCCTGAGAATTATAGAAAATTTTTCACTGTGAGTTAATAGTCTCCTGAAACACTGCTGTAATGCCTATCAGTGCTTGGTCTTTCACATCTTGTAGTCACACATTATAAAATGAACTATTGGTCAAGAATGAGGACATTGCTCTTTTGTCCAATAATAGTCTCAACTAATCACATATAAAGTTATTTGATTCATTTTAGGGTTAATATGTGTGCCCAGAGTTTGGGTTTCTCCAGAAGCTAATCCAGAGACAAGTAGTCCCACACAAGTGGTTTTTGGGAGGTGATCACTGGAGATACCAGTAGGAAGTAGGGAATTGAGGAAGGGGAAAAAAATATAAGCCCATTAATGGTGTGACATTATCAAGATATTTACTGCTGTGGGAGACGTGAGCTAGGTCCTACTGAAGATCCTGGGAGACAAGAGTCCAGCTCAAAGGTATCCCAACTGAGAGGTGAGGATGTAGGGTGTATATCCACCAACTCCCTTTCATCATTGGCTGGAAGCTGCTTTTAGGGGCTTAAACTCTGTAGCACTTCTGGCTTGCCCTCCCCCCAGGTTGAGTACTATCCTCAGGAGGATAAAGACTTTAGGTAGAGAAAAACAGATGTTCCTTTTAAGCAGCCTTTGGTGTGACAAGGTAAGGCCAAGAGGATATGGCAGACAGGAACAGCTACTACTTCATCATGAAAGGGCAAGTTGATGAGCAAATTTGAGTTCACGTAGGTAATTAAATAATTAAGATGGTTTACAGTGAGTTTTTACTAAATTTTTCTTTTTGGAGACCAAGTACTCCTGAATCCATTTTACTGTCCTTTTGATAGAATCATAGAATCTTAGAATCATAGAATCACAAAGCCTTTCAGTGTGTCTAACCCATCCTCCTCCATAACTTGGACAAACAGATATTTGGCTTCATTTTAAGCATTTTTGCCTCACTGCTTTCTAACTACTTAATTAATGTAATTGATCCCAAATCAGAAATAGTCAGTTTTCTTTCATATTTCTACCTTTTCTTATGGATTAATGAATGTCAAACTGTCCTTGATATGTAGATCTAGTGCTTTCAGAAATACCTTGACATTAATTCTTGATTTATTTTTGGAAAAATACAGTAAATCCAAAAGAATTAGCAAAATTTTATTCAGAAAATGATGTTTGAAAGTTTCCATATTTCACGTACATTTGTAGTTTAAACATTAATGAAAGCTTTCCATTAAATACTCATTCCAAATAGGTGTGTGATACTAATTTATAAGGAAATACAAAATTAGTTTTATAGAAACTTCTAAAGCTAGTATAAATCATCCCTCAATGCAATATTCATCTCTGTCCACACATTATATTAAAGTGTGCTAAAATGTATAAATTTAACCCTGATACATAAGAGCTGAAGGCTCTTTTACATGATTTATGGGATCACTGAAGGATTTATTTCTCCTCCCCAGCCGTTTTTCTACCATCGTCTCAAGATTTATATTATCCAATCAGGTAAAGACCACTTTCAGCCCCATTTGAATAACTGCTGATAGGTCATAACTTTTCTAGAAAGGTATATCAGATACTCTAGTGATGTTCTTTGATTTGACAAATCCTGAACAGAAAAAGTTCGGCTGCTAAGATTGTCAACATCAATCCATTCTTCCTGTTCTTACAAGTCTTTTTTAAGTCTCAAAACACAGAAAGGAACCGTATATATCAACTTCTCGAAAACTATTACCAAAAACAAAAACAAGTTACCAAGAAAACTTCAATTTATTTTAAATATAATTACAGGAAAGAATATTAATATAGATTATTTTACAGTAGTCGCAACCGTTTATGCTATCATGCCACAAATGAATTGTCATTCATTTTAAGTTTATTTTTTTCTTCAGAGCTCAATTAGATGCAATATAATTTTTTTTAAGTTTTTTTTTAATTTGATGGAGAGAGAGAGAGAGATCACAAGTAGGCAGAGAGGCAGGCAGAGAGAGAGGGGGAAGCAGGCTCCCTCCTGAGCATAAAGCCCGATGCAGGGCTCGATCCCAGGACCCTGAGATCATAACCTGAGTCGAAGGCAGAGGCTTAACCCACTGAGCCACCCAGGTGCCCCAGATGCAATATAATTTTTGCGCAGAGTTGCATTTACCTCACATTTTATTCACTGTTAATATTTATGTCACTCTGTAGAGAGTTAACAGAAGGCCAGAACGGGAGACAAGGACCTTTTACACACTTTACATGTTATCTTATAAATATTTTATATAAGGTTGATTTAAGATGGAAAGTTTGGTACTACTAAAACCATCAAAAATATTACTTAAGACAGTTAGATCGTGCATTGGAACTGCTTTTCGAATACCTCATGCCAGTTATGTTACAGAAGAGATTCTAACACTATGAAAGACACTAGTGTTAATGATGTTTTACAGAAATATATTTCTTGAAGAATTAATTTATATATTTAGACAGTGAATCTGGCATGAGTATGCCCTAGTTCCATTTGTGAAACATGGATTCCGTTTGGTATCTTTGACAAAGTGCTATAGCGATCAACCTGGTTTTTATTTAGCTCTTGAAAGGACAATCAGCCAAATTCTAATCTCAGATGTGTGAACTTATCACATATTTCACGAAATATGCCGCTTTGCAGTATCAAAAATGGATTCGAGGCATTTATGGCAAAGCAGAGTACGAGAGAGGCACTCGAGGGTGGATGAATTCATTTTCAGGGAATGAACTTGGGACTTGACTCGTGCCTTCAAGAACCAAGAACACATGACTTCTATTTCTCTCCTCGTGTTCTAGTCAGCTTAGGAAATCTTATCAGTGGGCAGAAGCGAGAGGCTAACCACTGTGTGTGGGAAGGACAGAGAGCTACAAAACTTGGAAGCCACAGATTACCTGAGAATACTCGGTGCACAGATGGGTTTGTTTTCCTTCAGCGATCCCTGGTTGAAGCAGACATTGGTCATTTGCCTTCTCCCACATGGCTCTTTATGGAATTCAGTTATAATTCTTTTTTAAAAAAAGATTTTATTTATTTATTTGACAGACAGAGATCACAAGCAGGCAGAGCGGCAGGCAGAGAGAGGGGAAGGGAAGCAGGCTCCCTGCTGAGAAGAGAGCCCGATGTGGGACTCGATCCCAGGACCCTGGGACCATGACCTGAGCCGGAGGCAGAAGCTTTAACCCACTGAGCCACCCAGGCGCCCCCAGTTATGCTTCTTTTTACAATGAGTTTGTATACTGCCAAATACGACCACTGTTTCTTATACAGTCTTCCTTAATTTGATTCTTTCCTCTCACTTTCTGCACCTCACGCTGAATAACACTATAATATTAGGAGTTGGCAAAGAACCATTAATATTTATACAGTTCAGTCAACCTTCTAAGTCTCTGGTCTTCCATGAAAGGCAACCCAAAATATTTCATCCTTGGTGGCCTCTCCATGGAGTCTGCGTGAAACTTAGCTGTATCATTAAGAGAAATATTTACTGCAGGAACTCATATCTTGTACATTTTAAATTTTACATTTTGTAACCTGATCATCTATTCTATACATCATATTTCTACTCTATTGTATATAATCATGTTTAGTTAAATGCAGATTTCTGACAAGTTCTAATGAAATGCCCACTTGTCAATTTTTTTTACTTTTTTTTTGTTTTTTACTGGTGCTATGGCTCTTAAACATTATTATTTAACATGATTAATAATATCTTTTTTGGCTGTAGGCTGCATTCTCATAGACATTTAACTATTCTGAGGGAGGTTGCTTTATTTTTGAACAGGCAGTTCAACTGGCACTGAAACTGTGCAGTTCAAAAATACGTATATTTAGTCCCCTTCCACTTTGAAGAATTACAATTTTTAAATGCATTTTTTCCATTATGAAGAACAACTACACCTGAAGATCAAGTCCTATAGGCAAGTCAAATGTCAGCCTTTACCATACACTACCTATATTAAGTGGACAACTTAAAACATACACACTCAAATGTATTCTTTTTCTTCCCTACCAGATACTGTTCAAATATCTCATCTGCAAAAGAGTCTCAAACATACATATTTGATGTATTTTATTGCAACTAGCCCTTGTCACTCTGCAGTAAGATCCTGGGCATCATGTAGTAAAGACTGCACATCAAGGACAGCTATGAGTGAGAGGGATCAACACTAACTTCTAAATGAGTCCAAAGAATATTGGGATCCTTTACTCTTAGCCCTGACTTTTCCATTGATTTATTGTGTGATAGGGAGAAGAAGTGCAGTTGTTTCTTCTGACATTTTACAAAGGGGTCCTACATCTTTGAGGAATATTTAGAGTTATCATGTAATAATGTCTACATTCCCATAAGTAACATTACTGTAAACATTAAACATTGAAAAAACTTAATGTTCTGACTAGACCAAATTCATCCATGAAGCTGTTGTTAATGTTTTTATTATTATTTTATTATTGTTATTCAGGTTTAATACATAGAAACCATGGAGCCTTTTAAAGTGCGTTTGCATTCTTCTCATTTAACATCGCCAGAATGAATTTCTGAATATGAGACATAGTTACTTAATGGTTTATAATATAAAATCCAATGTGTAAAAAATTAGTCAGCAGTGGCAGTTGGATGATCCTGTGGCTGATAAAGACTCATAGAATATTTAAAAATCTACTAAAGATACTGAATTTTTTACTAGAATTACATATTTAATATCTTGCTTTCATTGATGAATCCTACCTTCTCTAATCCATTATTTTGACCAAATTTCTTTTATAATTTTTATTTAGCATAACATGTCATTAAACTGAAAATTTGCTAAATGATTAGAATTCTACAAATACTTATTGAGCCCCTACTGTATGCCCAATACCATAAAAGTCCCCGAGTAAGTACCTAACTCATAAAGATACCCATAAGAAGCCATTCCTGACCTCAGGATCTCATGGTTTATTCAAACACTCACAACCTATGATATGACAAGAGCCATGATTAAGGAATAAAAAAGGGGAAGGGGGTTACTCATATCACAGCTGTGAAGCAAACAAAGAATAAATCATCAAAATCCTTGGTGATCCATTTTCTCAACCAATATGTATTAAGTACTATATGTACCAGGTCTTATTCAAAATACTGGAAAAGTGTCAGTGAACAAAACAGACAAAATCCCTGGTAAATTCTGGTAAAGCTTTTGGTAAAGCTAACATAGTAGTATGGGGAGATGGAAAATAAATTGTAAGTATACTTATAAATAAGTATCATAAATAAGTAAATTATGTAGTATGCAACATTTGACCACTTCCCACCTTGAAGGCAAATAAACTTTTATCCTGGTAAAGGGACATATTTGGGGACATTAAAAAAAAAAAACCTCTCTAAGTCACATTATTCATGTTGAACATTCAAGAATTTTTGAAAAATTTGAAAAATATGAAGTAAATTCTAGGTTGACTTCCCCAAATCTCATGCTTTTTGCTACCAAGATGCACATATCTTCACATATTTAGTGGGTCTGAAAACAGAGTGTAGCAATTAATCAGTAGGTTGTAGCATCCATTGTCAACTGGGCAGCAGGTGCAATGAAAGTTGGCACTGGCTAAGCATGCACAAACTTGGATTTCATTCATGGTGGCGTGATTTCATTCATGGTTCAACCATTACCTTACCATGGGCCTTTCGGCTAACACAGCATTAATGAACCCATTAAAGAAAAAAAATATGAATCCTGGTTCTGATTTAAAATCTTTCATTAATTGCTGAATTTTCCCTTTTATCATGAAAATAATTATTTTCAAAGGAGGGAAAATTTTTCTGATATTTAAAAGCCATCACAGAAGAGATCATCTGTTTGGATTTTACACATGAACATTCCATGATCACCAGGTGAAAAAGAGGCCATCTGCTGCAATTAAAGTAGGAAGGTTTCATTCAAATAACTAAATAATTCCTATAAACTATCAGCAGGAGAATCAAAAGTCAATGCGTTAGCCCTTTTTGTTATCTGGAGTAGTTTAATGAGGTTTCTGAAGACCGATGTCTTTTTTTTAAAGGTGCATTCTTGCACAATTTGGAGTTGTTTCTTCTCCACTACTCTGTTTTTTTTTTTAAGTGTATTCAATTGATAACAATGACGTAGTTTTCTCTGTAATTCCATTATGTTTGCATAGCTGCTACTCTGTTATGCATACCAGGTAGACTTAAAATTTTCCACCAGTGTTAGGCGGATGGTAAAGTGCCATTGTCTAACAGCATGACTGGAGAGAAACAGAAGGGGTAGTGAAGAATTGAACACATGCCTCAACACCCGCTTGGTACCTGTCACATTTCAGTCTCTACTCACCCTTCAGGTCTCTCTTTCAACCCTCTTCCCCCCTCTCCCTCCTCTGCCCCGTGCCAAAGCCCACACACAGAGTGAGCAATATTTTTATCTTAAGAACGCAAAGGTAGGGAAGAGAATGGCTTTTGCTATACATTTTTGGTGTGTTGGGAAAAGGAAAAAATTCTTCCTGGTTTTTCTCAAATAATGCCCAATGATAATTGTCCTTGGACCAATTCTTATGGAGAAAGGAGAATAGCTATTGATAGATGATAGCTTGTTTTAAAAATCAGATAAAAGCTGGACTTTCAGTTACTTTTTTGATTCAAGGATGTGATGCTTTTTTATTTTTATGAGCAAATGTCATTTACAAAAATATATGAAACTATTATTGATGTACTTTAACAGTGTTAAAAAAAAATTCTTAGTGCCCGGCTAGCTCAGTCGGTAGAGCATGAGACTCTTTAAAAAAACTCTTAATAAAATAAATGGTCTAAATATTATATGGTAAAAATAACATTAATATTTCCAGTGGAATTTCTTCTTAAACTGATTGGTAGATTTTTCTCATTTTATGTTGCACAACTGCCTCTTGTAGTTAAGAATGTTGGTGAAAATCTAAGTGATAGAAAGACCCATATCTCAGCAACAGAGTGACACACTGTGATGTATTACTTCTATGGCATGCCACGTATACCAGGAATTAGAGAACAGTGAGATTTTTAGGTAGATGAGCATTTTCTCTGTAATTCGCATAGTTTTATTATTTCATTTGCATTTTTAATTGGCATAATTTAAAATTTTATCCACTTAGTTGAATATTTTTTCTTTCATTGTATTGTATTCTGTTGTGGCATAAGAAAGAGGATACACTCAACTTTATTTGAAAGGACCCTAATATCAGGGTCATCTTTATAAACATTGATTCCTTGATGGCAATTGTATTTAAAAAAAAAAAAAAAGTTTTGTAGGGGGAAATTTTATGTGGCAGTTACTTATCATGTGAAAATACTATCCTGACTGGTATTTTCTGCTTTAGGCTGTCCTTTTCTCCTACTTCTTGTTCAAGTAATTTTTCTCAGCCTTTCTACACCTCCACTGGCCATGACTATCAGCTCTTTTTTTTTACATCCACTGTTTCCTTTGCACTTTTGTCCAATGTTTTTCTTCCCTCCATTTTTTTTCTTTTATGTTGTCACTTATTTTTCAGACTCTATGGTTTTCATACTTTTCAGATTTGGCTGTTAGTTATTATTAGAGAATAAGAGCAAGTCTTTGCTTAGAGTAACATTCCATCCTTAAAATTCTTCTTGGCTGGATTTATTGCTAGAATTTTCTATTCCTTCTCTTGTTGGGACCATATCAGAGCATTGGCCATGTCTGCTGTCCAAGGGCTAACTATACAAAGTGTTCCTGTAATAAAAATGAGAGCCTTTGGATACCAATTTTATTAGCTTACCAAAAATGCAGATTCTTTATGGCAATTTTATGTAACATAGCATTTGGATACATGACAGTATTTTATGAAGGACACTACGTGTTGTTGTTGCCAGAGTTTGTATCTAATCTAATGTCTGTGACTGCTGTGCCAGCAATATGGCTAATGAGTAGATTTTTAAAAAACTAAATCTGACCATTACCTGAAAAGAAAGTGTTTAGTCATTACAGATCATAATTTACATGATTGCATGAGATAAAAGTTACCATTAGAGGCTCTTTCCTAAAAACTTAACATTTCTATTTAATTGACACATCTCTATACCATCGTAGTTGATTTGGGTGAGGTCACCAAGGTCATCACAAAGCCTATAGCTTAGAGTTTTTATCATTAGCCTCTGATATAATAAGGACCTAAGTTTCATGATGACATATGATGTGACAAAATAATGTAACCAGGCCCATGAATCTTTTATTTAAATTTTCTCTATTGTGTAATGACTAATGTATGGCTTTGTTCCTAATTACATACATTTCTCAGTTAAATTTTGGAATTTCAGCTTGATTTCTATATCTGAAAGTATTTAAAAGAATTTTGTGAATTAAATCTGTAATATCTCTCTTCTTCTGTGACTTTACAATTTCTACTCAGTTCTGAAGCAGTTATATTTATAAAACAAGAGACAATGTGATGAGATACATGGGCTCTTTCAAATGAGTAGTTTAATGTAAAGTCTAAAAGGTTGGCTCTGGAGTTACACTAACTTTGTTCAAGCCTTAGTGTCATTACTTTAATTGTAAGATATTGGGCAAATCAAACTCTTAATTTCTGAGCTTCATTTCCCTTATCTGTAAAGTGAGAAGGATTGAGGGACACTAAGGATACTTCTGTTATAGGACTGCAGAAAGGATTGTAGGAAAAAGTACTTAAATATGCCTGGTCTATGACAAACACTTGAAGATGCTAGACCTTATAAATGTATTTTCAGAGTAACTATGTTACATTTACAGATGGCATGTAGGAATGAACACGAATTTACAAATGCATTTGCTGGAGAAGTCGTGATTACATACAGAACTCACAAGTAAAAGGACAGCATGAGCTGTACATACAGGTTTACCTCAGTATCCAAAAGCAGGGTATTCCTATAAAATCTCCTATAAGCTGAAATGGCATAAAGCAAATTACCATTGATTTATATGGGAAAAAAAATGGGGAGTATTCCCGGACCCCAGAAAATAACCTTTCTTGGGCTTTTCTGGTACCTTAGGACACATCTTGCTAACAGATGCACAAAATAAATCAAGATAAACACAGATGTTCACAGACACAGTTCAGAGCTGTGGCGGTCTGATGCTGAGATGCTGAGTGTAGTTCCCAGGAAAGGAGTTTAAACCGGGCCGCTCTTGCTGCGTGGGGTGAATGCTGCCCCTATAATAGGCTCACTGCAAAACAAATGCCAAATGCTGTTTGCGTTTTCCTACTTCTTTGGTAAAAGCAAAACTCCTGTTTGGATTTCTGTCAGTTAACAAAAACAGGTACCAATGTATGTCTTTCATAAAAGCATTAACACAAACTTTGGAAAACCAGGGGTACTTGTTGACTATTTCATTGAGTAATCCGTCTTCCACAGTATGCAATCTCACATAGTCCCACGTGGAAAAACCTTTAGAATGTGGCCAGGAGGCTCAGGTTTTGCTTCTTTGAATATTGCCACTGTGCTGGAAAGAAAACAGGAACTGACATAGACTGGGTTTGATTTTTTTACTATATGGAAGCTCACTATCTAAAATGAGGTTGTAGAAACACAAATTGATCTAGAGCACATGATACCCAGAACATGATTCCGTTAGCCATGTGGTAATGTCCATTAGATAGGACTACTACAAATTACTTACTTTAATTTTAACATGATATTTTACAAACCTGTTACTGGCCTTATATGATGCCTAATATGGAAGATATTTTGGAAATATTGAAGATATTTTGAACACTTAAAAGTAATAAAAATTGTAATATCTGCTGTTATTTCTGTGCACAAAAGTAAAGAGCAATACAGGCTTTGAGACTTAATTTTCCAGAAATGTCTGTATTATGAATAATTCAGTTGTCAAATATAGAATATAGCAGGTGCTTTTGACATGCTTCAACCTTTTCTCTGTCCTTTTAAAAGTGAGTTGAAGTGTTTTGTTAGTTTGCACTGCATGGCATTTAATAATAATTCATTTTGTAGTAATGCATTATTCTGTTACAATAGGATAATGAGCCATTTAATCAATGGGAGACTAAAACATATGTACATATTCATGTCTCAATTAATCAGTCATTCAAAAATTTATTAAGGGATTCTGGAAATTGCAGGGAACATTGTAAAGGATATTAAATATTTTCAGAGTCTACAGTCCAAATGGGAGGACAGTGGTAATGCATACGGTATAAGCAAAAGGATAATTAAATATACCCCATAGAGTACAAAAACTATTTCTCAAAAACTAAAATAATAGATAAATCATGCAAGTTATGCTACCTTATAATACAGTACAGCATCACCAGGAGAGTTATAGAGACTGTCTTAATATTTGAAGTTTTTTCACTATGTCACCCAGGTCTTGCCAATGTAATTGCAGCTCATGATTGTCATCCCTTCCTGGGTAGAGGTTGGTTTAACAATGAGTACATCAAAATCATTTTGGAAGGCTCCATGGAATAATACTGTTCTTCTCTTGTCCTGTACAATTTCTGCACAACGTTGTAATTTTGCTAAAGAGGAGTGCATAGTAACATAATATATAGTGCATAGTAACCCCTATAAAATGAAATGGAGAATCACAGTCACTGTGGATCATTTTCTATTGCAGAATGCTGATGCACAGGACCAGCATATGTGATTGTGTAAGTTGTGCACTGCGCAACTCTAAGTGTCATCATCTCCATTATCATCTACACAGAATGTTGTACACAGGAAAATTTCCATTACTAGAGGTCATAGCTCTGTGCCAGTAGTGGTTATTTGCTTACTCACCAGGGAACTTTTTTTTTTTTCATTACAAGTGTTTAATAAACAGAGACACATTCCCCAGACCAAAGTGAGGATTCAGTACAAAATAGATGGGTAGTCTTTTCAAAACAGGAATAACTAAGTCAGTACAAGTGATGGTGATGGTGTATGCGTATTGTCAGTTGCTTACATATCCTATAAGGATCATAGTGGCAAAATTCTGATACTTTTTGAAGAGGTAAGAAAATATTTCATTTTCAATTTCACTTGTTTATCTAGGTTCTGTATTAGCTGCTTTTGAGAACTGACTTGGTGAATAGAGCCTTAGGTTTTTATGTGTCTGGGTTGTTGAAGGATTTTTAGTGAAGCTATAAGCAAATCCCTCTGCCCAAAGTGTAACAGTTAAATATTAGCTTAACTCTTCTATCACCTCCTGGATTTTTACCAACTACTTGCAAACAAATTCAACAAGAATTAAGAGTATTTCTAATGATTGGAGACAAAACATATTTTATTTGAACATTCTGGAAAAATGCATATAAGTTTAGGGTGTGTGGTATATTTACGTACAACTTCATAGGCTGAAGAACTATGAGCAGAGAAAGGAGTGTTCAGGTTTGCTAACACATGCTGAGTTCAGATTCAGCTGCTCTTGTTTTCCTTTGCCACATTTCTGCATAGAGGAGGGTAGACATAGTTGGGACTATGGAAAGATGAAGCAGAAGGAAATCTTTTCTGGATTATATACTTCTTATTTCTTATCAGTTGAATCATTTAACTGGATTAAAAGGGAGAATGTTTAATACCTGTTGCAAACTCAGCTCCCTGATCTATAGTGACAAAAATGGTTGAATAGGACTGGCTATTGGATATTGGATGGTAAGGGGTAGACAGGACTTTCTGAGGCAATGGCCATACTATATTTTGAATGTTACGGAAGTTACATTGGTGTATCCTTTTCCCAAAACTCATTAACTGCATACATGTGATGGGTGGATTATATGAAATTTATAGTTAAAATAAAAGTGATTTTTAAATACTAGATGCCTGTATCCAGAAGAAAAATTCAGGTAGAAAACATTTTTCTCTTATGTTCAGAAAGGAGGGTACCACTTTCTATATATTTAAAGACAGAAAGAGAAAAGTCTTTTGATATTTAATTCCCAAAAAAGTGAAAATATAACTAAAAATAAAAGTGACAAGATCATTTCAAAGTTTTTCAGGTCATTACATCTGTGGGTGTGGGATTATGTGTGTGCCTGAAGACAAAAGTGTCCTATTGCTAAGTAATCTAAAAATGTGTAATTTATTTGCTATAAACATTGGAAAGTTCTATTTCTTAAAAACCACGATTTTTTTGCAAATTAAAGTATTTGTTTGAAGTGTTGAACAATATGAAATGCTCCTCTCTTATCCTTCCTTAGATCCGAGTACCCACTTTTCAAATGGGGCTTCACAATTGGGAGCTCACACTGGTACTTTGGTGTGTATCATTTCAGATTTTAGTCCCTCACTCAACAAAGATTTTGGTATGAATAGAGAGATTTACAAAATAGATGCACACACACACACACACACACACACACACACACTGCAACTTGGCCTACACTTCAGTATTTTAAAGTATTTCAAACTCTGCTTGGGATTCTTACCCTCTTCCTCTTCCTCCTCTCTCCCCACACCCCCCCCCCCCCACCCCCTTGTGCATATGCTTATGTTCTCTCTCCCTCTCTCAAATAAATAAATAAAAACCTTTTAAAAATATATATAAATTACAAAAGATAGATCTTAAGTTCACCAGGTCTTGATAAATGCATACACCTGTATTCCACCATTCTATCTAGAAGTAGAACTTTTCCATCTTCCTCAGTCAGTACATGTCACATTTCACCCCACACAAGCATCACCTGTTCTTATTTTTTCATCACTAATTAGTTTGTCTGTTACAGGACTTGATATAAATAGACTCAAACTGTTTACACTCTTAACACTCTGTATCTGGTCTCCCTAGCTTACCATCGTGCTTCTAAGCTTCATACACATATCGGTAATCTATTTTTTTTATTGTTGAATAGTGTTCATTTGCAGGACTATATTAAAATTTGTTTACCCACTGTCCTATTGACGGATATTTGGGCTATTTTTAATTGGGGCTATTATGAATAAGTGCTTATGATCATTTTGTACAAGTCATTTTTATGCATGTATGCTTTATTTCTTTGGGGTAAATATTTAGAAATTGTTGGGGATTAGAGTTAGTGTATGGTTAACTTTTTGAGAATCTGTTGGACTCACTCCTAAAGTGGTATATCATTTTATACTCCCACCAGCAAAGCATGTGAATCTGGTTAATAGCCAATATTTTAAAGCTATTAACTTCAAAAAGATTTTGGTACCTAGTATTTTACAAGAACCATGGGTTTAAATGGACAATTTGGCCACTGCCATCCGGGAGCTACTTTTAGCTCTGAGGGGTCATTTTATAGGGCAAGAGTTAAATGTCAGAAACCAAAGAACAGTTTAAACTTCGCTAATTGTCAGGTGTATTAAGTTAAAGTCCTTGACTTTTCAGCTGTCCTTGGCAGATTATGTAATCACCCCATATGTTTCAGTATTAGATATATTTTGAAATATTATATAAACTTATAGTTGTTTAAAACAGAACATAATTTTCTGGGTTTTTCTTCTCAAAAGCCTGCACAAGCTACTATTTCTCATTGACTTAACTGTGAAACCCATGACCCACCACAGAAATAAACACATGCCCTCAATTTTGTCCCAAATTTTTGAATTTTCACCAACTCTGACATTTCTTTACACCTCTTAAGTCTCCCAGTGAGGGCCTTGAGGTCATATAGAAATCAGATTCTCTACCCCTTACTCACTTTAGAATGTGGGTGAATTAGTTAACACAGAAGGGGACCAGTGATGGCCACAAGGTCGACATGAAGTGAGGCAAATAAAGCATTTAATTAATAGATGATGGCAGAGCTGGGTTGCATTCCTCTGAAGGTTCAGTGAAATTGTGCATCCAAGATGGCACACTCTCCTGGCTGGCAATAGATGCTGGCTGTTACCTGGGGACATACATGGCCTCTCCAGCATGGTGGACTCAGAGTAATGAGACTTCTTAAGGGCAACAGGCTTCCCCTAGAGTGAGTGTTCCTGAAAACTGGGTAAAAAGCTGCTGGGGGACGCCTGGGTGGCTCAGAGGGTTGGGCCGCTGCCTTCGGCTCGGGTCATGATCCCAGCGTCCTGGGATCCAGTCCCACATCGGGCTCTCTGCTCGGCAGAGAGCCTGCTTCTCCCCACCCCTCTCTGCCAGCCTCTCTGCCTACTTGTGTGATCTCTGTCTATCAAATAAATAAAATTAAAAAAAAAAAGAAAAGCTGCTGGGCATTTTTCTGAACTAGCAGTGGAAGTTACATAGTATCACTTCTGCCATACCCTGTTGCTGGGAGCAGTCACTAGCCAGCCTGCATCCAGGGAGAGTGAACATATTCCTGTCTCAGCAAAGTCATACATTTTGCATAAATGTTTTAGCCACCATGGCAACAGATTTGAAGCCTGCAGGAATTAGATAATGTCCTAGCAAAATGTGAATGACCATACATGACCCACAGAGATACAGAAAGTTTGAGTAGATCAAATGACATAGAAGTGACAGGAAAAGTGATTGAAGATCAGCCGTTAAATAAATGCATCAGTTTGTTCCCTGGCTAAGTTTTATATAATTTTTCAGGAAGAGAAGTGCCATGTTATCTAAACCAGGAGCTCTTACATTTTAGTGAACATTAGAATCACCTTGCCAGCTAATAACCATGCAGATTCCTGAACCCCATCCACAGAGATTCAGATTCATGAAGTCTAGAGTTTAGAATGAGAATGTGCATTTCTAAAAAGCATACAGGTGATGTTGATACGACTTGTCCACAGAGTACACTTTGAATAGCAGTAACTCAAACCAGAAGTTAGCAAACCATGGCTTGGTCAAATATGGCCTGTGATCTATTTTTATAAATAAAGTTTTATTGAAATGCAGCCATGCTCATTTATTTGCATACTGTCAAGGTCTGCTTTCACAGTATACTGTGACCCCAAAAGACTAAAATACCTACAAAAATGTTTGCCAACCCTTGCCTTGACCACTACATTAATCTACCTCTTTATGCTTCCCCTTTACCAAAGTTTGGCAGTCTCTTGGTTCTTCTGTTGATTCTAATGGTTAAGATGAAAACTAATAGGCCAAATTGATTTCATCTCACATGCTATGTGCACTCAGTTAGCAAGGACCTGGATCACTGTGTTGAAGAGGATATGAGACTGTCTGTCCATGCTCAGGGAGACAGAATCTTATGATCAATTAGTGATGAATGCCATGGGCACTGAGAGAGATAACTCACAGCACACCTGATGTCTGTTTCTTAAGCCTGACTATAAAATATACGATGGCAACAAAGTGTGGATGTAATGCACACTTTTTAAAAAAGATTTTATTTATTTACTTGACACAGGGAGAGAGATAGCGAGAGAGGGAATACAAGCAGAGGGAGTGGGAGAGGGAGAAGTAGACTTCACACTGAGCAGGGAGTCCTATGCAAGGCTCAATCCCAGAACCCTGGGATCAGGACCTGAGCCAAAGGCAGATGCTTAACTGACTGAGTCACCCAGGCACCTCAGTGCACACATTTTTAACTACACTATTAAGTATGTATCTGATTCTGTTCCAACTGTTGTGGAAGTTATTGTAATAATATGAAAATATTTCACATTCATAAAAAGTAAAGAAAAAAAGATCATTTTGTGATTAAAAAAAAAAAAATGCGGGGCACCTGGGTGGCTCAGTGGTTAAGTGTTGGCCTTCAGCTCAGGTCATGACCCCAGGACTCTGGGATCGAGCCCCACATCAGGCTCCCTGCTTGGCGGGACGCCTGCTTTTCCCTCTCCCACTCCCCCTGCTTCCTCTCTCTCTCTCCTCTCTCTGTCTCTCTCTCTCCTCTCTCTTTGTCTCTCTCTGCCAAATAAATAAATAAAATCTTTAAAAAAATAAAAAAATAAAGATGACAGGAATGGGTAGCTATCAATTATTATAGCAGTAGGAACTCCTTGTCTGAAAGCCATATCATAGACACAGTGCAGTGTCATTTCATGTTTTCTAAATGTATCTTGTTTTCATTCTGTAATGCCTTTATCCATACTGTCTTTACCTTCTGAGCAGATTTGTCTTCCTGTTTTTAGGAATCTAAATCCGGGTGGCCGTGCTCAGCTCAAAGGCTACCACTGTGGGCTTTTCTGAATCTCTCCAAACTTCCTTCCTAGGAAACAAAGGAACACACAAACTTTCACATGAAGTTCTTTAAAAACAAATGAAATGATTGTGTTTTCATTGTAACTTGTTACCGTGTTTTTTATACTGATAAAAAATGAGTTATAATGAAAATAAAAGTTGTTCTATTGTATTTAAATATCTTAGCATTTGGAAACTAAAAACAGCACCACACCTCATCACATTGCCTTCTTTGACATCACCACAAGACCTAACATTTATGAAGTGTTTTCCATGTGCCAGACACATGCTATGCATTGACATTGTTCAATCACTCAATCAAATGCATATTGGGAATTTTTAGAAATCCTTCCCGCCTTCCGTTCCTTCCTCCCAACTTCCTTTTGAATATGATAATTTTCTCTAATAGATTATAGACACTTAGGATGGACATGGCATGAAAAATCAGTACAGAGAATGCTCCACTGACATAGAGTTGTGACAGATATTAAAATTCAGTATACAATAATTTCCACTTCTCTTTGAAGTGTTCTTTCTCCTTCCTTCACTCCTCTCATCTCTTTTAATACTAGCCAATATGTGAGTTTTAGCATAAACATTTGTAAAGCAGACTAATGAGGATGGATCACTAAAATATTACATGAAATCGGGGCGCCTGGGTGGCTCAGTGGGTTAAAGCCTCTGCTTTCGGCTCAGATCATGATCCCAGGGTCCTGGGATCGAGCCCCACATCGGGTTGTCTGCTCCGCGGGGAGCCTGCTTCCTCCTCTCTCTCTGCCTACTTGTGATCTCTCTGTCAAATAAATAAATAAAATCTTAAAAAAAATATTACATGAAATCTTTAAGTACGTGTCTGCAGTACACGATTGGATGGGTCTATCTACTGGAACATGCATCTGTCTTTTATTAAAATTTTATTTTATTTATTTGTCAGAGAGAGAGAGATTACAAGCAGGCAGAGAGGCAGGCAGAGAGAGAGGGAGAAGCAGGTTCCCTGCTGAGCAGAGAGCCTGATGTGGGGCTCGATCCCAGGACCCTGGGATTATGACCTGAGCCTAAGGCAGAGGCTTAACCCACTGAGCCACCCAGATGCCCCAGCATCTGTCTTTAGCGCTGAACTTCAGTGGTTCATTTGAGAATACAAGTCAGTTTTTCAGGCATCAAAGTGATAAACCCATACTAAAGGTTTCTTCCAAGTCCTTGAAGCTTTATTTGATTTAATCAAAAGATCTGTTGTTTGTATAATAAGGATGTGTGATTGAAATGTAGTTTGTTTCTTAACGTTATGGTAATTTTGGACATTGAATGATATTTTAAAACCAATTTATTGTATTGGCTTTGTATCTGCAAATTTGCTGAACTTTTTTATTACATTAGCTCTGATAGTTATTTTCTGAGTTCTTTAGGATTGTTTATATTTGAGTACATGTCTTTGAGAAACAGATAGCTTTACTTCTTTTCCAATATGGATTTGTTTCTTATTGTATCTAATTTTCCTGGTTGCAATTTCTATTACAATGTGTAGAAGTAAAGAAAATAGATAGCTTTGTGTGGTTCCTGATCTTGGGGGGAAAGCTTATTAGTCCTTAACCCAAGTATGATGTTTGCTGTGGGTTTTTCATAGTGGCCATTTATCAGATTGATAAAGTTCTATTTATAGTTTGTTGAGTGTTTTTATCATAAAAAGGATTTTGGATTCTATCAAATCTTTTTTTCTCCATATACTGAGATGATCACAGGTTTTTTCTTCCACTCTATTAATGTAGGGTATTACATTTATCATCTGTGTTTTTTAAAATCTCCACTCTGTTCTTTATTATTTCATCAATCTGCTGTCTTTGTATTTCAGTTTGTTCTTTTTTCTTGTGCCTTAAGGCATTAAAGTGTGATTGATTTGAGACCTTGCTTCTTTTTTTTTATTATTTTTATTAACATATAAGGTATTATTAGCCCCAGGGGTACAGGTCTGTGAATCGCCAGGTCTACACACTTCACAGCACTCACCACAGCAAACACCCTCCCCAATGTCCATATCCCCACCACCCTCTCCGTCCCCCCCTACCCCCCGCAACCCTTAGCTTGCCCTGTGAGATTAAGAGTCTCTTCTGGTTTGTCTCCCTCCCAATCTTGTTTCATTTTTTCCTTCCCTACCCCCCAAAGCTCCCACTCTGCCTCTCAAATTCCTCATATTAGGGAGAGCATATGATAATTGCCTTTCTCTGATTGACTTACTTCACTCAGCATAATACCCTCTAGTTCCATCCACATCATCACAAATGGCAAGATTTCATCTCTTTTGATGGCTGCATAGTATTCCATTGTATATATATACCAACTCTTCTTTATCCATTCACCTGTTGATGGACATCTGGGTTCTTTCCATAGTTTGGCTATTGTGGACATTGTTGCTATAAACATTTGGGTGCATGTGCCCCTTTGGGTCACTGCATTTGTAGCTTTAGGGTAAATACCCAGTAGTGCAATTCCTGGGTCATAGGGTAGCTCTATTTTCAACTTTTTGAGGAACCTCCATGCTGTTTTCCAGAGTGGCTGCACCAGCTTGCATTCCCAGCAGTGTAAGAGGGTTCCCCTTTCTCTGCATCCTTGCCAACATCTGTCGTTTCCTGACTTTTTAATTTTAGCCATTCTGACTGGTGAAAGGTGGTATTTCATTGTGGTTTTGATTTGTATTTCCCTGATGCCAAGTGATGTTGAACATTTTTTCATTTGTCTGTTGGCCATCTGGATGTCTTCATTGCAGAAATGTCTGTTCATGTCTTCTGCCCATTTCTTGATTGCACTATTTATTCTTTGGGTGTTGAGTTTGATAAGTTCTTTATAGATTTTGGATACTAACCCTTTATCTGATATGTCATTTGCAAATATCTTCTCCCATTCTGTCAGTTGTCTTTTGGTTTTGTAACTGTTTCCTTTGCTGTGCAAAAGCTTTGGATCTTGATGAAGTCCTAATAGTTCATTTTTGCCCTTGCTTCCCTTGCCTTTGGAGATGTTTCTAGGAAGAAGTTGCTGCAGCTGAGGTCAAAGAGGTTACTGCCCGTGTATCCTCAAGGATTTTGATGGATTCCTTTCTCACACTGAGGTTCATCATCTAATTTTTTAGTCTACTTTCGTGTGTGGTGTAAGGAAATGGTCCAGGTTCATTTTTCTGCATGTGGCTGTCCAATTTTCCCAACACCATTTTTTTGAAGAGGCTATCTTTTTTCCATTGGATATTCTTTCCTGCTTTGTTGAAGATTAGTTGACCATAGAGTTGAGGGTCTATTTCTGCGCTCTCTATTCTGTTCCATTGATCTATGTGTCTGTTTTTGTGCCAGTACCATACTGTCTTGATGATGACAGCTTTGTAATAGAGCTTGAAGTCTGGAATTGTGATGCCGCCAACTTTGGCTTTCTTTTTCAACATTCCTCTGGATATTCAGGGTCTTTTCTGGTTCCATATACATTTTAGGATTATTTGTTCCATTTCTTTGAAAAAAAATGGATGGTATTTTGATAGGGTTTGCATTAAATGTGTAGATTGGTTTAGGTAGCATAGACATTTTCACAAAATTTGTTCTTCCAATCCATGAGCATAGAATGTTTTTCCATTTCTTTGTGTCTTCCTCAATTTCTTTCATGAGTACTTTATAGTTTTCTGAATACAGATTCTTTGCCTCTTTGACTAGGTTTATTCCTAGGTATCTTATGGTCTTGGGTACAATTGTAAACGGGATTGACTCCTTAGTTTCTCTTTCTTCTGTCTTGTTGGTGTATAGAAATGCAACTGATTTCTGTGCATTGATTTTATATCCTGACACTTTACTGAATTCCTGTACAAGCTCTAGCAGCTTTGGAGTGGAGCCTTTTGGGTTTTCCACATATAGTATCATATCATCTGCAAAGAGTGATAGTTTGACTTCTTCTTTGCCGATTTGGATGCCTTTAATTTCTTTTTGTTGTCTGATTGCTGAGGCTAGGACTTCTAGTACTATGTTGAATAGCAGTGGTGATAGTGGACATCCCTGTCATGTTCTTGGTCTTAGCGGAAAAGCTCTCAGTTTTTCCCCATTGAGAATGATATTCGCTGTGGGTTTCTCATAGATGGCTTTGATTATATTGAGGAATGTACCCTCTATCCTTACACTTTGAAGAGTTTTGATCAAGAAAGAATGCTGTACTTTGTCAAATGCTTTTTGGCATAGCATCTATTGAGAGTATCATATGGTTCTTGTTCTTTCTTTTATTAATGTATTGTATCACATTGATTGATTTGCAGATATTGAACCAACCTTGCAGCCCAGGCATAAATCCCACTTGGTCATGGTGAATAATCCTTTGAGAACTTGCTTCTTTTTAAATTCAGGAATGTACAGCTATGTATTTCTCTCTAAGCATGACTTTTGCTGAATCTCTAAGTTCTGGTACATTGTGTTCTCTTTATTATTCATCTCAAAGTATTTTGTAATTTGTTTCCTAATTTCTTCTTTGCCTCAGTGGTTATTTAAGAGTGTACTTATTTTTAGATATTAGTGAATTTCCCCCAATTTCTTGTCATTGATTTTTTTATTTCATTAAATTGTTCTTTTTCTTTTAAGATTTTATTTATTTATTTGACAGAGAGAGAGATCACAAGTGGGCAGAAAGACACGCAGAGAGAGTGGGAGAAGCAGGCTCCCTCCTGAGCAGAAAGCCCAATGCTAGACCCTGGGATCATAACCTGAGCCGAAGGCAGAGGCTTTAACCCACTGAGCCACCCAGGTGCCCCATTAAATTGTTCTTAAAGAAAAAACTCTATGATTGCAAACTTTTTAAATTTATTGAAAGTCATTTTGTAACCCAAGGTGTAGTCTATTATGGAGACTGTTCCATACCCAGCTGAGAAAAAATGCATATACTGTTCTTGTAGGGAGAGTGTAATATAGATGTCTGCTGTCTAACTGGTTTGTGATGTCCTTCAAGTCCTCTTTTTCCTTATTAATCTTCTTTCTAGGCATCCTATCCTTTATTTGAAATGTGTTACTGAAATCCCTAACTCTTGTTGAACTCTCTACTTCTCACTTCAGTTATGTTAGTTTTGTTGTGTGTATTTTCATACTTCGTTCTAGGTGTATATATGTTTGTAAGTATTTTATTTTCTTCATGGATAACCTTTTTATCATTATATAATGACATTCTTTGTTTCATGATAATTTGTCTTAAAGTCTATCTTGTTTGTGTTAGTATAGTGACTCTGACATTCTTTTGGTTATTATTTGTAAGGAGTATCTCTTTCCATTTATTTATTTCCAGCATATTTGTGTTTTGAATTTAAAATGAGTAACTTGTAGACAGCATGTAGTTAGATCCGCATCTTATAGCCATTATTTTAATTTCTGCCTTTTAATCAGTAAGTTTAACCTATGAACATTTAATGTAATTACTGAAAAGGAAGAACTTCTGATATCTTTTTGTTTTCTGTAAGCCATATATCTTTGTTTCTCAATTCTTTTACTACTGCCTCTTTTTGTGTTGAATAGTTATTTAGTAGTGTTCCATTTTATTTTTATTTATTTATTTTTATTTTTAAAAAGATTTTATTTATTTATTTATTTGACAAAGAGCGAGATCACAGGTAGGCAGGGAGACAAGCAGGGAGAGAGGAGGAAGCAGGCTCCCTGCTGAGCAGAGAGCCCGATGCGGAGCTCAATCCCAGGACCCTGGGATCAAGACCTGAGCTGAAGGCAGAGGCTTTAACCCACTGAGCCACCCAGGCGCCCCAGTAGTGTTCCATTTTAATACTATCATCATTTCTTGTACCATATATTTTTGAAATAATTTCTTAATGGTTGCTAAGGATTATAATTAACATCTTAATTTGAAACAACCTAGTTCACATAAATACCAACTTAATTTTAATAGTGTACAAAAAATTTACATCTATAGACTTTGTTACCCATTTCTATATGTGTTGCAAATTTTATCTTTATACATTGTGTACTCATCAACATAGATTTGTATTTATTTATATATGTGATTGTTTTTAAATCAGATAGGAAAAAAGATATACTACAAATGCATTAATATAAAATGCTTTTTATATATACCTATATAGTTTTATACATGGTCTCCATGATTTCTGATGAGATACGAGTTGTTAATCTTATTGAGTTGTTTTGTTTTATTTTGTTTGTTCATGGATGAATTAGTTCTCTCTTGCTGTCTTCGAGATTCTTTCTTTGTCTTTGATTTTTGATAGTTCGATTATAATGTGTTTCAGTGTGGATCACTTTGAGTTAATCCTACTTGGGGTTTGTTAGCCCTGTTGATGAATAGATTGATATTTTCATCATGTTTGAGAATTTGGGACCATTATTTCTTCAACTTTAAGTATTCTTTCTTTCCCCTTCTCTTTCCTGGCACTATAATTTTATATTTATATATAAATATAAAATTATATATATATGTGTGTGTGTGTGTATATATATATACATATATATATATATGTTAGTAAACATGATTGTGTTCTACTGGTGTCTTTGGATCTGTTCATTTATCTTCAGTTTTTTTTTCTTCTCTTCCTCAAACTGGATAATTTCAAACAACCTGTGATCACTCTTGCTCATTCTTTCTTTTCTCTGCTCATATCTGTTGTTGAGCCCCTCTGATAAATTTTCATTTTAATTTTTATACTAGCCAAGAATGGCGATTTGTTTCTTTTTATGGCTTAAATGTTTTGCTGATATTTTCTATTTAGTGAAATAGAATTTTCATGCTTTCTGTTCTTTTGACATGATTTCCTTAGTTCTTTGAACATATTTAAAGAAGCTGATTTAACTTCTTTTTCTCATTATTACAGTGTCAGGATTTTCTCAGGGACATTTTCTCTTGATTACTTTTTTTTTTCCTTTTGGACCATACACTTTGGTTCCTTTCAAGCCTCATAAGTTTTTGATGAAAACTGAACATTTTGAGTATTATAATGTTGAAACTCTGGAAATTAGATTCCTCCACCTCTGCAGCATTTGTTATCACTGTTTCTTGGTGTCATATGTTTTAGTGACTTTCCTGAACTATTTTTTAAAGTCTGTATTCTGTGTTGAATATGGCTTATTAGTCAGGTAATGATTAGATAGAAATTTCTTTAAATTCCTAGAACAAAGAATCTTCTAGTCTTTGCAGATCTACTCCAGGTGTGTAGAGGTACATCTCAAACACTCAGCCAGGCATTTACCAACTCTGCCTTAGCCTTCACTTCTGGGTTGTGCAGATCTTTATGTAGGGGCAAATTTCTGAAGTTTCTTACATCTCCATTTTGCTGATACTCCCCCACAATCTTGTGTGTTCTTGCATGCTGTTCACTTTTTCTGTTAAAGTCCTTGTCATATTGATTACAGTTCTTTTCAATTTATCTGTGACATCTGTGTCATCTCTGAATCTGGTCCTATTGTTTGCTTTGTCTCTCAGATGTTGTTTGTCTTGCCTTTTAGTATACCTGAAATTTTTCACTGAAACCTGGATATGTTCTATTAGTAATTACTACTGAGGTAAACAGTGTTTATATATATATATTTTTTTAACACAGAACACTGTTTTTGTTTTATTATGGTATAATTAAAATACAATAGTATATAAGTTTAGGGTATCCAGAAAAATGACTTGATTTACATATATTGTGAAATGATTACCACAATAAGTTGATAATCAATGACTTTTCATTTTCTTTAATTTTTTCTTGTTGTAAGGGCAAGAGTGATGAATTCCAAGCTCTTCACAAATCAAAACTAAAAACAGAACTCTGTGCCTTTGTTTTTAATCTCTTATATTTCCTGTGCTTCTCTTTGGATAATTTCCATCATTTTAACTTCAGGTCCACTGATCTTTTCTTCCTCAATATCTTATATGATGTTAAGCTATCCTGTGAATTTCAATTTTCAATTTTTTTTTTTAACTAGGCTCCATGCCCAATGTGGAGCTTGAACTCATGACCCCGAGAACTAGAGTCATGTGCTCTACCAATTGAATCAGCCAGACTCCCCATACTGTGAATTTTAAATATTCAATATTGTGCTCTCCATGCTCAGAATATCCATTTGGCTCTTTTTTTATATCTTCCATTTTTCTAATCATTTTATTAATGTTTTTATTTATATTCTAGAGCATAGTTAGATATTTATGACTGCTATTTCAAATTCCTTCTGTGCTGTTTCCATTTTCTATGCCATTTCTTGGTTTATTTTTATTGACTGATTTTTCCTTGTGAGTTATAATGTATGCTACCGTCTTGTACCTCTCTTCTAGAGTTTCTTTAGTCATGCAGTTCAGGTATTCACTGATGAGATTTTTTTTCTTTGATTTCTTAAAAGCCTTTTTTTAAGCTTTGTTAGAGCATATTTATAGTAGTAATATTTAAATTAAGGCTAGTTTTGTCTTAATACTACAGTGTGACTCTGTTTCTCTGCTGATTGCCTCAGTGTTCAATAAGGTCTCTGTATTCTGAGTGAGTTCTGGAAGGTTCTGCATATAAACTTCAAGCTATTTTTGTTTTGTTTTACGTCCGCCAATAAAATATTTCCCTTTGACAGTGACGTCAAGTATTTATCTAAGATTCAAAAAACATTGTATGAAAACTAGTGCTAGACTCCTTTTTCTCTAAGGCTTTCTCCTATCCAGTACTTTGTCCCACTGATTACATCTAATTTAGCTTCTCCAAACTCTTGTCAATGTCTCTTCAGTTTATCAAGATCTTCCTTCTCTGCTCTGGGCGTGCCTTCCTATGCCATTATCTTGCAGTTGTCTCCAGGTTGGAAGCTGTGTCAATTTCAAGACGTATCATTCTTTCTCTTCTCTGAAGGATCACAGTCCTACAGTGCTTCTTGTTCAAATGTATCAAAATAATTGTTTCTTATATTCAGTCAAGTTTTCTAATTATTTATGGCAGGGGGGTAAATTTCATACCAGTTACTCCCTCAGAGTCAGAAGCAAAAGTCCTAAATTATACTTCCATGTCATTGGAATTCCATAATGTAAACTGCCATAAATTTGGGGGGCACTACGGAATTGCAAACTAACTTAACTTTATAGAGATTTATTAGATGAGTTCTAAGGAACTTGCTAGTTTCCTTATTTTCAGCCAATTTTATTCCTAAAAGTAATTTCTTAATTTTGCAGGTTTTGGAATTCTGTGCACCTTCACATAATAATACTATTTTTAATTTTTTCATTACTTGGCAATGGATAGATTTCAGTTCCCAAATTCTCTTAGTATACATTCAAAGTTAACAAAAATAAATTGAAGCTAACAGGAATAAAAGTAACTACATTAATGAATATTTATGGAGCCTTAATTCTGTGACAGACAATGAGCTTGATTCTTTACATAGTTTATTTCACGGAAACTCTATGCTGTCTTTAATTGCAATTGTTGTTATCGTACCTAATATTACAGATGAGAAAACAGTTAAGGTATGTATTATTATTATTACACCCACTTTGCACATAAGTAAATAATGCTTAAAAAGATTATATGTTCTGGGGCGCCTGGGTGGCTCAGTGGGTTAAGCCTCTGCCTTCGGCTCAGGCCCTGATCCCAGGGCGCTGGGATCGAGCCCCGCGCCTGCGTTGGTCTCTCTGCTCCGCAGGGAGCCTGCCTACTTGTGATCTGTCTGTCAAATAAATAAATAAAATCTTTAAAAAAAAAGATTATATGTTCTCTAGGATATAAACTTAGTTTTATCCCAGGGAAGTATGAATAAATGCTAATTTTTTTAAAAAAGAAAGCAATGTCAATTTAATATGTATGATTTAGGATATTCCTGAAGGAGTAACCTTAAAAGCTAAAACTAGAGGTATTTTCAGGAGCATGAAAAGTATTTTTCAGTTAAAATTACTTTTGGTATCCATTTGAGATTTCAAAGGCTCATCTTAGAAACATGTAGCTTATCTCACTGCCTTTTACTTATTTTCATTTTTATGGTTATTGACATCATTATTTTGTGGGGACAAATGTTTCCCCGTTTCTAATTCCCTTTTATATAAATATTTATTTATAATCAAGCTCCCCACCATTTTTATTTCTCCAAAGCTCTCCCTACCATTACAGTCTGTTCTGTTTTACTCTAGACATGGGTTTATTTATATTCCAGCACCTCCCAATTCACTTTGTACATACTGTAGTGGTATTCATTATGCATTTGTTGAATAAATGAGTAAATGCAATAAATAAGTAATGAAAGCTTGAAGTCCCATGTCTGCTCTCCAAGTTCGCTATGCCAATTACTTACTCTTTTTGCTCACCACAGAATTCCACATCTCTAAATCACTTATAGTGTGAGCGAGTTATTGTACTTCCGTAGAGAATCCAAATTCTTACATTTATTCATTTTTCCTCCCCTCTTCTCTTTACTCTTACCGCTCTAATTTATAGATGTGCACACACAGACACACATAAACCATAGATCCACTCACACAGGTTCCTTGTAACTGTGAGTTATAAGTGTTTGTTCACTCTTTCATAATGGAAAACTCCTTACAGACAGGAAACATAATTTTTCTCCTTCCAGCACTTCACTCCTCATTTGCAGTGAATGGAATCAATGTGTTCGTCAAGGATTGCCCACGCCCAAAGAAAATGCTGTCTAATACGATTTCTTGATTGTTTAGCGGAGTACTCTCTACCACCAAATTTTTTAATTTTTAAGGATTTTTTTCTGCTACTCTTACTGCTGAGATGTGTGTGTGTGTGCATATCACGTATGTATATGTATACTTATATGTCACCAAACACTATGTACACATAACATTTTACTTTATACTCATTCTGCTTTACAATACAAATAAGTAAACATAATCCCAATTTCTAGAAATGTAAATTATAATACAAAGAGAATTTCAGTTTAACACAGGCATAATGATATACTATCAAGAAAAAAATCCAAAATAATATTCATATGGTTCAGATAGAGTGATTCAAATGAACTAATGTTGGTAAAATATTATAAATTATTATGTTAACTATATATATATGTACATATATACTTATATATTTTGGAAGTATAATACTGGAAATGTGGAAGAGGTTATAACATAAAATTAAGAATATGGATATGGGGCGCCTGGGTGGCTCAGTGGGTTAGAGCCTCTGCCTTCGGCTCAGGTCATGATCCCAGAGTCCTGGGATTGAGCCCCGCATTGGGCTCTCTGCTCCACAGGGAGCCTGCTTCCTCCTCTCTCTTTGCCTGCCTTTGCCTATTTGTGATCTGTCTGTCAAATAAATCTTTAAAAAAAAAGAAAAGAACATGGATATGGATATCCATTATAGGATTAAATGTTGGCTCTGGACATGTAAGCTGTAGGGTCTCAAGGAAGTTACAGAAACCTTCTGATCCTCAGAGACAATACCTTTTTCATGGCACTGTTGAGATGATTGAGTGGTAAGAAGCAATTTCTTCCAAATAATACTTTCCCCTGTATACTTCCCCAGTTGTTCATCTGTTTGCTTACTTAATATTTCTATGAAAGTACTCACATCTGGTTTTTGTATTTTCAAAGAAAACAATAAAGAGAAGCAGTATTTTCTTAATTCGTGTGGAAACAAATACGTACATATTAATATAAGAAATTTTGTTTATCTTTGATGATACACATACAACTGTACTTGGGTTAACCCTAAGATAATACTAAACTGAAATGACTTAGAAACAAATATGGTATATTAAACTATGGCTCAGTAAAGTGTGATTGTGATTATTGTTCATAATTAAATTAGTATGGTAATGATAAAATAAATTATCTTTCATTAGAAATATTTTTAGAGAGAAGATGAAATTTCACTTTGGTCATTAAGTAGAGAAATTTGGTAAATAGGTTCCAGTGATTCAGGGAGCATTCTGATTTCATTTAATCAAAACCTGATATGTTACTGTGTCCCAGTTTTTGCTTTAAAATATATCAGGAGGGAAATAGGTTCGGTGCACAAGGTCCAAGGAGGTGAGCAGATTGCATTTCTGTTAAGTTTCTAGGTACTGATGCTGCCGGTTCTTACTTCACACTTTGAAAACTACTGCTCTAAATCATTGAGTCCACCTTTGTTCATTTGCACATTTACTTCTGTCGTACATGTGGGAATAAAATTATACCTAGAAGGAATAAATCCACTTAAAGTAACAGGAGACTGTTTTATAGTGAGGGACTTCCCTAAATAGTCTATATTTGGTTAGTCCTATTTCTTAACTTTGACAGTCAACAGACTGTCAGTTTCCCCACCCTAGTTCCCAGTCCTAGTGATCCTGAAGGCAAATCTCCTGCAAGATCTATGTCTACTTATAGGTGTTGTAAGATTACACATCCCTTATCATTTGGAAAGACCAAAGACCATCAAATTTACGAATGGATGAAAATGTCTCTGTCCTCCAGATGGTCCAGGCTTTGACAAGTTTTGTCACTAAATAACTTTTCCACTGGCATATTGAGGTCTGCATCATGCCCTCCCTCCCACCACCTCTTCTCTCCCCTGCCCCATTGCAACCCATCATGAAGCCATATCTCTGCTTTTAAATGTATTTTTAGGGGTGCCTGGGTGGCTCATTCAGTTAAGCGTCTGTTTTCAGCCCAGGTCCGGGTTTCAGGGTCCTAGGATCAAGCCTTACCTTGGACTCCCTGCTAAGTGGGGAGCCTGCTTCTCCCTCTCCATCTGCCCCTCGACCCCACTGGTTCATTCTCTCTCTCTCTCTCTCTTTTTCTCTCTCTCTCTCATAAAATCTTTGAAGAATAAATAAATAAATATATTTTTAATTGTTCAAGGGCCTTAAGAAGATTGAAGAGCACCCTGGGAAGGATGAGTTTGACCTTGGCCTGAGCCCTACACTCAAGCCTGCCCTCTGCCTCACTACTAGTCCTACAAAGAAAGTTGCTATATGAAACCCATACTTATTGCAGATTCCTCAGTTTCTAACAATGCCTTGCAATGTATTTTTATTTTTTAATATTTTTAAGATTTATTTTTTAAAATATTTTCTTTATTTATTCTTTATTTATTTTTTACTTATTTGACAGAGAGAGCAAGAGAGAGAGGGCACAAATATGGGGAGCAGAAGAGGGAGAGGGAGAAGCAAGCTCTCTGCTCATCAGGGAGCCTGATGTGGGGCTCCATCTCAGGACCCTGGGATCATGACTTGAGCCTAAAACAGAACAGACGGTTAACTGACTGAGCCACCTAGGTGCCCAGATTTATTTTTTACAAAAAGAGCAAGTGTACTCACAAGTTGGGGGAGGGGCTGAGGGAGAGAATCTTTAAGCAGACTTCTCGGTGAGGGGGGCACTGACTGTAGTGTCAATCTCAAGCCCCATGAGATCATGACCTGAGCCGAAACCAAGAGTCAGAACCAAGACTCAGAGAGTCAACTGAGTGAGCCACCCAGGTGCCCCACAATGTATTTTTAAGTCCATTTTTTCCTAATTGTTCTCTTGATTTCTGGCCCTTGGGATGTTACTGCCATACAAATCCTGTTAACTGGATTTCCAGCCTTTCTTTACCTCTTCTTTTTCTAATGTTTTTATGTCTTATAATATAATATCCCTTGTCATTTCTTTAGCTGTCTATCATTTTTCTAAAAATCTATCTAGTTTTACATTCTCTAGTAGCAATCTAGAGTCAACTTTTCCTATTGATTCTCTCATCTTTCATTGTCGTATTTGATTATTAGCTTATATAATGTTTGATAGATTTGTAACTGTTTTTTGCATGATTTCTAAAATTCTAACTAGTGATTGCTCTTGTTCTCATTCATTGTTCATCTTTTTCTAGTAATAATATGGTCTGAATTTAATTGGTCATTTGAATTGGCTTATTTAGCTTTTAACTTTTATACTTGTGATCATCTGAATACCCTCTTTTTAAATTTTTTATTTGCAATTTTATTTTCACTTAGGTTGATTATGCAATTTTAATTTTTTAAAAAATATTTAGTGAATGCTATATATTTAGTGAATGCTAATATTTTAGTGAATGATATTTAGTGAATCCTATATGCTTAAATAGCTAGGTCTTCAGTCAGTTTTGCCAAAAGGGACAAACAACTATATGATGGTCAACAGCTAAAAGTGTTACTAATTTATGGGTCTTGAGCAGTCTTTTGTGTAACCATTGTTGGTTTAACAGTAAAAAGAGTAATTGTATTATGCATTGAGAGCTTTTACTATGGAAAACTCCTATAGGGGTAACCGCTGCTCCTAGTTTGAGTCTCTTGTTCTCTCTTTCCCTAACTCACAGTGCCTTCAGAAAACCCTCTGCAGTCAAGCTTCTTAATTCCCTCACCAAAACCTGCTCTCTCATGGATTTGTACCGCTTTTAGGACTTTTTCCTCAAATCCATTGATGCTTCCATCAAAATCTACCAGACATTTGTCTTTCCTCTTGACTCTGCCAGTTTATCAGACGAATTATCTGATAATGTTTTTAAAGATCTTACTCATTTATTTGACAAAGAGAGAACACGGCAGGGGGAGCAGCAGGCAGAGGCAGAGGGAGTAACGGGCTCACAGAGCAGGGAGCCTGATATGGGGCTCGATCCCAAGACCTTGAGATCATGACCTGAGCGGAAGGCAGATGCTCAACAGCTGAGCCACCCAGGTGCCCATATCTGATAATTTTTATAAGCAAAATTGGGTACTTAATCACTTGGATATAAGGATGCCACCAGTGAACACAAGGGCAAGAAGTGTGATGGGATTTCTCAAGGACTGGTTAGAGTCAGGAACTGGAAAGCTATCAGTTATTCACTGATTCTGTTCAGTTTAGAAAACATGGTCTAATTTTGTTCATTCATCTCTGGAAAACTTCTTGTTCATCCATGCATGCATTCATGCCAGATCTCTCAATTTCATGTTTGTATTAGTGAACCAGATGATCAGGCTCTTTGTCACACAACAACGAGTTGCAGGAGTGGCCCACGTTGGGATCCATTGTCTAGCCCTTTATCAATAAGCCTCTTCCAGGAGAAAAGGACGTGTACTGCAGTTTAACTGTTGAGACTGACTCCTGAGGGTAAGAACAACTCATGTGATTGTGGATTTCTCAGTCATCGAAAAACTTGGTATGTAGGTTCTATTTATAAATGTATACCTGAAGTTTAATATTATAAAAATAAAACTTGCAGATGATAAAACACATTCTGGGAGATCATTATGATACCAAATGAAAATAAAATATATCATTTCTGAAGTAACCACTTTTAATTTTTTAAATTTATTTTCTCTTTAAATATTGTATACACTTAGCATTGAGAAAAATGCTTAATATGCAGCTTAACTATTTTCACAGTATAAACAGACCCATGTTGTCAGTATTTAGATGAGGGATTAGAATATTACCAGTGCCACAAAAGTCCTCCTTATAGTTTTTTCTCTCTCATTACAAAATGCACCTACTACCTTGTCTTCCAATACCCAAAATGAGTTTTGCCTGATTGTAAATTTTTTCATAGATGGAACTATACATGTTTGGTTGTTTGGTCTGATTTTTTTGCTCAACATTATGTCTTAGGGTTTTATCTGTATTTTTATGTTATTGTAGTTTATTTTTAATGCTCTTAAAGTATCTAATTTTTATAATACTATATCTGGCCTAATGTCCATGCACATTTGCACTGTTTCCAGGTTTTGGTAATTTCCAATAATACTGCTATAAACATTCTCATAGATATGATTAGCTATGCATATAGACACATTCTTGTTGGATGTACTCCTAGAAGACATATTACTAAGGTATAGAGTATACATATACAAGAGCTTTCCAAAATAATATACCAATTTACATCTGAACTGTTGGCAAATGAGAATTATAGGTTTTCTGCATACTAGACATACTAGGCAACATACGGTTTTGTTGGCCTTTTTTGTTTTAGTCTTTGAGCTGTCTAGTCATATTACATTGTGGTTTTAATTTACACTTACGTGATGACTGTTATGGTTGAACATCTTTTTATTTGAGATATACATTATATACGTATATATATACACACATATATAGAATAATATATAAAGAATATATATATATATATAGGGGCACCTGGGTGACTCAGTCGTTAAGCGTCTGCCTTCGGCTCAGGTCATGATCCCAGGGTCCTGGGATCGAGCCCCACATCGGGCTCCCTGCTCTGCGGGAAGCCTGCTTCTCCCTCTCCCACCCCTCTTGCTTGTGTTCCCTCTCTCACTGTGTCTCTCTCTGTCAAATAAAAAAATAAAATCTTTAAAAAAAAAGAATATATATATATATATACGCACACATGTATATATTTGCAAAGTGGCAGATCAGGTATTTTGCTAATTTTTTTATTTGTTTCTCTGTATTTATGTATATACATATAAATACACATAAATATAAATAACTACATATATACACACACATATACATACAGATACATATACATACATATCTATATGATGGCATACATTCCATATACAGATCTTATGTCAGATAGATGTATAGTAAATACCACTTCCAGATTTGTGTCTTGCATTTTCACTCTTCAATTACTCCATCTTTAAATTTACAAACTTAAACCTTTCATGAACTCCAGTTTGTTGATATTTGACCATACTTATGGTTGGCTCTTTTGGTGTCTTGTTAAAGAAATGTTGACTGCATAGGATCACAAAGATACAATCCTAGGTTATCTTCCAGATGAGTTTCCATTTTTGCATTCATTTTTAGATTTATGTATTTATGTATTTATTTATTTTACATTTTTATTTATTTACATGACAGACAGAGATCACAAGCAGGCAAAGAGGCAGGCGGCGGCGGGGGGAAGCAGGCTCCCCGCTGAGCAGAGAGCCCGATGCGGGGCTCGATCCCAAGACCCTGAGATCATGACCTGAGCTGAAGGCAGAGGCTTTAACCCACTGAGCCACCCAGGTGTCCCTAGATTTATTTTTTGTGTGTATTTTGTGGAAGCGGACACAAGTTGTTTTCTCTAAGTGAATACCCCTAGACACAGAACCACTTTTAAAAAAGGCAGTTACTTTAAAGTGAACTGTCACCTTTGGTACCAATAAAGTAACCATATATGTGTGGATCTGATTATCAGATCTATTCTGTTCTATGGATGTATTTGCATATCCTAGCACCATTAGTGCATTGTCTTAATTATAATAAGTATTGCCATATGGTACTAAAGGGCCTTTATCTTTGTCTTTAACAATAGTCTTGGTTATTTTTGGCTTTGCATTACTATATTTTGGATTCTGTGTTCAATTTCTTCCAAGAATATCCGCTGAGAAATTGAGAGATTGCATCAGAACTGTACATAATTGTCAAGGAAGACTTAGATTTTATAGTACTGGATCTTGCCATCCATAAGGATGTTATATCCTTTATTAACTCATGTCTTTATCAGTGGTTGATAGTATTTGGTGAATTTACTGTCTAAGAAAATATTAATATTTGAGTGTTAAAACTGGCTTTACATACCTCAACTCAAAGATCATGAGGTATGGATTCCAGATATCCAGTTTAGCTCTAATAGAATGGAGTTAAAAGTGATGGTAAGATGAAAAGGACAAGATTTTCCCTTCTTTCTTATATCATAACAAATAAGTAATTTTCTCAATTGCTTTAATTTTGGTAGTGTCCTTAACTTGACATTTTGAGGTGATTGTTTTGGTATTTGCCTAACTCTAACTCAAATTTATTTCCCTTCTTTATCCTGCATTTGGGTTTAAAAAAAAAAAAATGATGTTGGGGCACCTGGGTAGCTCAGTGGGTTAAAGCCTTTGCCTTCGGCTCAGGTCCTGATCCCAGGGTCCTGGGGCTCGAGCCCCACATCGAGCCCTACATTGGGCTCTCTGCTCAGCAGGGAGTCTGCTTCCTCCTCTCTCTCTGCCTGGCTCTCTGCCTACTTGTGATCTCTGCCTGTCAAATAAATAAATAAAATCTTTTAAAAAATTAAAAAACAATAAAAATTTTAAATAATTAAATATAATTATAATAATTATAATTAATATTAATTAAATATAATTATAATTAAATGTTAAATATAATTATAATTATTATAATTATTAAATATAAATAATTAAATAATGTTTAATATCTAAATCACAAAAATTCATGTTGTAATGAAATGTAGATTTGATTCCTAGATGAACAAGGAAGAGGAGCTAAATGAATTATATGTTTGGTGGAATAGTTTTTTCAGGAGTCCAAACCAAAAGTGGCTTCTTTGATCTAAACTCAAAGTCAAAGATTTCAGGAAAGATAAATTATGTTAGGTATGAAAAGAAGGCATTTTTTATTAGTTTGCTGGATTTGATTTTCAAGTGAGGATTTTCACATCAAGAAAAGCAAGATCAATCTTGAAAAAGAAAGCCAAAGTTGGTGGCATCACAATTCCAGCCTTCAAGCTCTATTACAAAGCTATCATTATCAAGACAGTAGTGTACTGGCACAAAAACAGACACATAGATCTATGAAACAGAATAGAAAGCCCAGATATAGACCCTCAACTCTATGGTCAACTAATCTTCAACAAAGCAGGAAAGAATGTCCAATGGAAAAAAGACAGTCTCTTCAACAAATGGTGTTGGGAAAATTGAACAACCACGTGCAGAAAAATGAAACTGGACCATTTCCTTACAGCACACAGGAAAATAGACTCAAAATAGATGAAGGACCTCAATGTGAGATAGGAATCCATCAAAATTCTTGAGGAGAACATAGGCAGCAACCTCTTTGACCTCAGCCACAACAACTTCTTCCTAGGAACAACACCAAAGGCAAGGGAAGCAAGGGCAAAAATGAACTATTGGGACTTCATCAAGACCCAAAGCTTTTGCACAGCAAAGGAAACACTTAACAAAACCAAAAGACAACTGACAGAATGGGAGAAAATATTTGCAAATGACATATCAGATAAAGGGTTAGTATCCAAAATCTATAAAGAACTTATCAAAGTCAACACCCAAAGAACAAATAATGCAGTCAAGAAATAGGCAGAGGATATGAACAGACATTTCTGCAAAGAAGACATCCAGATGGCCAACAGACACATGAAAAAGTGCTCCACATCACTCGGCATCAGGGAAATACAAATCAAAACCACAATGAAATACCACCTCTCACCAGTCAGAATGGATAAAATTAACAAGTCAGGAAATGACAGATGCTGGCGAGGATGTGGAGAAAGGGGAACCCTCCCACACTGTTGGTGGGAATGCAAGCTGGTGCAGCCACTATGGAAAACAGGTTCCTCAAAAAGTTGAAAATAGAGCTACCCTATGACCCAGCAATTGCACTACTGGGTATTTACCCTAAAGATACAAATGCAGTGATCCGAAGGGATACGTGCTCCCGAATGTTTATAGCAGCAATGTCTACAATAGACAAACTATGGAAAGAATCTGTATGTCCATCCACAGATGAATAGATAAAGAAGAGGTGGTATATATCTACAATGGAATACTATGCAGCCATCAAAAGAAATGAAATCTTGCCATTTGCGATGATGTGGATGGAACTAGAGGGTATTATGCTGAGCGAAATAAGTCAGTCAGAGAAAGACAATTATCATATGATCTCCCTGATATGAGGAAATTGAGAGGCAATGTGGGAGGTTTTGTGGGTAGGAAAGGAAAAAATGAAATAAGATGGGATCGGGAGGGAGACAAACCAGAAGGGACTCTTAATCTCACAGGGCAAGCTGAGGGTTGCTTGGGGGAGGGGGATAGGAAGAGGGTGGTTGGGTTATGGACACTGGGGAGGGTGTTTGCTGTGGTGAGTGCTGTGAAGTGTGTAGACCTGGTGATTCACAGACCTGTACCCCTGGGGCTAATAATACATTATATGTTAATAAAAAAATAAAAAGTTAAAAAAAAAAAAGAAAAGTAAGATCTATGTGTCTTTGTCATCATCATCATCATCATTATCATCTACCTATTATTCTTTTTAATACTGGGTGAGGACATTTACATTATATTTCTGTCCCATTATCTTCAGTTCACTGTAGGATAAGTATGTTTCACATACGTTTCACATTTCAGAAAAAAGACTGCTGACCTGGGAGCTAGAATACAACTGAAAATATACATTTAAAACAATATTTATCCTGCTTTATAATAGACTCACAAAGAATTATAAGAGAAGAGAAACTATTCATTGACAAAGAATTCTTGATTCTCTTACATTTAGCAATTTTGGGCAAACAATAGATAAAATTTCAATAGTTTTAGATCTGAAAGATTTATGTGATAAATAAGCTTTCTGACCTCTTTTAGCTAGTCTTCTGATCAAGTGAAATGTATGTTTTCATAAATGTTAACACCAAATTGTTTTATGGTGATGAAAATGTGTTTAATAAATACATTGTCAGGGATTATTTAGATATAATAATGACAGCATAATAATTATAATAACTATTCAATTACTTTTTATAATGATTATAATAACAACTAATGTACTATATCATGTTTATGATGGGCCATGTACTTTGTCCTATAATAAGCTTGTGAAGTAGGTACTAAAAGTATTCAAATAAAGAAATTTTTTTACATATAAAGAAATTCAAGTACTGAGACAGTAGGTGGATAGACCAGGGTTTCACAATCTGTAAAGGGCATAGCGACAGGTTCAAATTCAGGTTTATCCCACTAGACAGCTGTGCTTTTTAACTGCATTCCAAGGGCATGGACACAAAAAACTTATCTTGTTTTAGTGAATTTCCAAGTGATAGTGTATCTGTACATATAACACACAAGTCTATTCACCATTTGAGAGGCAGATTCCTTTTAGTTTTGGCTACTAAGAGCAAAGCTACAATAAACAAGTGGTGCAAGTGTTTGTATTAACATACATTTTATTTTCTCTTTGATAAATATCTGGAGTAAAATTCTTAATTATTAGGAAAATGCATATTTTATATTTTAGTATATTGCCAGACTGTTTTTCAAAGTGGCTGTGTCATTTTGCATTCTCAGAAGGGACACATGAGGGTTCCAGTGGCTCCATGTTCTCAGCAACACTTGATATTGTCATTTTTTTAAAACATTTTAGCAAATTTAGTGGGTATGTAGTAGTATCTCATTGTGGTTTTATTTTGAATTTCATTAATGACTAATAATGTTGAAAATATTCTGAGATGCTTATATGCCATTTGTGTATCTTACTTGGTTTGTGTGGTCAAGTTTCTTGTCCATATTTGAAAAAATTAGTTGTTTATCTTCTTATTGGGTTTTAAGAATCCTTTTTGTAACTGTTCCTCAGAATAATTTACTTCTTAAAATATAACTAACTAATGAGGAGTTGTACTGGTCACGCAAGCATTAAAGATGACCTTGAGAAAAGCCTGTCTAGCAGCAGGCCTCTGGTGGAGAGGATAATACAAAACAATGAGAGCCAAGCATCTGGGAACACCCGGCTGGTGAAGGGCAGAACACCACCTGCTTTCCCTTTTTATTGTCTCCCCTAGCTCACAGAAAGTCCCCTGTTAAGGTAATCCCATTAAGTGTGCTTGCTCAACTACGAATCCACAAGACTGGACCAGACACACCTTCCTCCTCTTCCTGTTTACCTCTAAGACTTGTGACCAACATAAGACTCACATTCCTTCTTGTTTACCTACTAGACCTATGGCTATTGTATAATCTTATTTTCTTCTCTTTCGTTGCTATCTTGTATCTAATAAATACGGGACTGAGGAGTCATTCCAGGTGACAGTCCTTCCAGCTGTCATCCCCGTCTTTTCTTTTTAAAGAGTGCCTTTTTGGGGGGCCTGGGTGGCTCAGTGGGTTAAGCCTCTGCCTTTGGCTCAGGTCATGATCCCAGGGTCCTGGGATCAATCCTGCATCGGGGTCTCTGCTCTCAGGGAGCCTGCTTCCCTCTCTCTCTGCCTGCCCCTCTACCTACTGTGATCTCTGTCAAATAAATAAATAAAATCTTTATAAAAAAATAAAGAGTGCCTTTTCAAGAGGAAAATATTTTAATTTTTGATGACATCCAATTTACTATTTTGTCCTTAAAGTTTGTACTTAGCATGTCTAAACTAAGAAATATTTGCCTACCCCAAGGTCATAAAAATTTTCTACTGTGTTTTCTTTTAGAATTTTCTATTTCCACCTATAATATTTTAGTTTATAATCAATTTCAAGTTAATATTTATCTTGTGAGGTAAGGGTCAAGGTTAATTTTTTTGTTTGTTTACAGATACCCAGTAGCTTCCACACCATTTGTCAGACTATTCTTTCCAAACTGAATAACCTTGGCAGTTTTGGGGAAAATCAAATGACTGTATGAGGGTGGACCTATTTCTGGACTCTTTGCGCTATTGATCATCATAAATTGACATGATCAGTCCTAATTTATTGGTTACTATAGCTCTATAGTAAGTTTCAAAACCAGCTAGTATAAGTTTTTCAAAACATACTCATTTTCAAAACTGTTTAAGTGGTAGTTTTTACATTTCTATATAATATTTAGAATCAGTTTGTCAAGTTCTATAGAAATCCTGCAGGGATTTTGATTGATTTAAAGTTGAATATATAGACCATATTGGAGAGAGTCATCTTAAGAATATTTGGTATTCTGAAAAAAAAAAAAAAAAAATTTGGTGTTCTGATCCATGAACATTGTTTTTTTTTTTTTTTTTTTTAGATCGATTTCTTTATTTTAGGGAGAGAGTGGCAGGGAGCAGCAGAGGGAGAGGCGGAGAGAGAGGGAATCTCAAGCAGACTTCACGCTCAGTGCACAGAGCCTGATATGGGGTTCTGTCTCACGACTCTGAGATCATGACCTGAGTGGAAACCAAGAGTCAGACACTTAACCTACTGTGTGCTACCCAGATGCTGCCATGAACATAGTTTGATTTATAGGTTTTCTGTAATTACTCTCAGCAGTATTTTGTAGTTTCAGTGTACACACCTTGAATATATTTTGTCAAATTGGCTTCTAAGCATTTTTAGTTTTAGCGTCCTCAATAGATAGTGTTTTTTAAATATATATTTAAAGTTTGAGCTGGTGTTTGTTCGTACATAGACATATAATTGACCTGCGTATTGACCTTGTATTTTGAGCCCTTGCTGAACTCACATTACTTTTCTTAGCTTTTTTTTTTTCTTTAGGTCCTTAGAATTTTCTGCATTGATAAATGTATTTGGATCTAGTTAAATGAAGGTGAATCCCCTTCTCATGAACCATTACACATTTGAGCAGGCATTTTTTGCTTAGGTAGTTAGATTGCATGGATAATCAGGTACGTTTTTATAGCAGATGTGGTTAGAGAGGCAGACTGTAGATAATGAAGAGTGATGCACACTACCTCTATTTCTCAAAAAGAATATTAAATAATTAACTGTGGCTCAGCTGAGCATTCTTGCCCTTCTTTATCTAAAATACTATATATCAGCCCATAAACAACTGCTTTTGTTATAGAAGGTGATTAAGGAAACTGAGATCAGAAAAACTCTGCTTGTACAAAGTTTTAAATATATAAAGCGTACAAAGCCCTGCTGTCATTATAAATCCTGTAGAGAAGCCTTCATGTGATAGACTATTTTTAGACAGATTCTTCTATTAAATCGGATTTATTAGCACTGTGACATACTTGATATATACCTATTTCAAACTGAACTTTTACTGATACATGCAATTTTATAAACACATGTATTTATATTTACATTTACATACATAAGTTTGCAGAGGTATGTTCTATTGGAATTTGCTGGTCCACAATTACAAGATACTATAAATTATTTTAAGTTAAGCAGTTAAAGTGAAGAAATAGGATTCTACTTGTGTGGTTTGAGAGTTTGTTCATTCTATATTAACAATAGACATTGGTTGTCATGTCCCAAGATCTATCCTGAGTTGATTTTTTTTTTAATTTCTTCTTTCTTACTCTTAACAGTAGTGTTAATTATAGGTACTATTATTATCTTCATTTTCTATATGATGATTTTCAGTCTCAGAGAACTCTGGTAACTTGTCCAGGGTCATACTGCTAGACAATGATAAAACAAGATATGACAGTCTGGAAGACACTGTCTTTAATTCCACACAGTGTTTTAATTGGCTAGATTTGATTAGAGGCAGAATTCATGAGCACATGGCTCATGGTGACTGTATAATGTGTCAGCTTGGCTAAAATAAAGCCACATCTCTCAGAATTCCCTTTCTTACATGTTTCCAGTTCATATGTGCCATCAGTGAAGTTCTTATGGGAGAGCTGAGGGACAGAAGAAAAGCAGCAGCCATTTTGACATATTACCACTTATTTGTTCCATCATTTCTTGTCCTGAGACAGCACAAGGGCCTACAGTTACTCTTCCTCCCTTGATCCTTTTTCACACACTCCTACTCTGGGCTATATGTATATGTTTAACTCCATGATGGAGGGTCCTGGCTTCTGCTGGACACTTAGACCATCAAGATCAAAGTCAACAAGAATGGGTGCCAGTTTACTCCCAGTCCTATGGGCTTCAGCTCATCCTTAGGGGTCTCAGCTGGCCAGATTTCTCCCATTTTACAATCTTCCTTTCTAAACTTCCTGCATTGGACATCAAGACAACAACCTTTGACAGTTTGCTTACCCAGCTCCCACAATTGAGTAAGGGTAAGTCCCTTAAGATATTATCTTTGTTATTATATCATTTCTATTGTATGAAATTCCCATTATATATTGTTGTTGTTAGGAGATGCATATATACTTTTATAATATGTTAATATAATTTTATATTGGATAATTGTTATTATATGTATGTAAAAGTGTGTGTGCGTATGTGTGTGGTGTGTATAATGCCCTAGTGGTTTTTCATCTCTGATTAAATTCTGACTGATACGTTAATCTGTAACAATCTAAAAAGTCAATAAGAATTTTTTTAATATCAAAGAAATTACATCAAGTGTCCAGTTAAGTGCCAGTGTTGTATACTGGACAGAATAGTGCAATTAGATCTCTTTTCAGAAACCAGCTCACACCATATTCCATGTGACCCTGGAGAAGTTATATAACTGCTTTGAGCTTATTTCCCTCATTGGCAAAATAAGACTGTGAGAACTACCCGAGATAACAGATCAAGTGCCTAATACTTACCCAAGCACTTAAAGGAATGATAGATACAATTACTTGTATTGTTGTGGCTGTCAGAATTAGTACTAAAGACATGGGTAATTTCATCTCTATAAAATCATCTATCCATATAATAATATTTAAGGAGACAAAATGATAACAGTATTTTCTCTCTGGCAGAGTCATAATAGCACTTTATTCCAGGCAGGGCCTCTTGTTACTGAAGTACTAAAAATGTTTTTTAAGAGGAAAACCAATCTGTATGCTTAAACAAAATTAATAATAGAATTTTTAAAAAATAATACTTCTTGAACATTTGTGAAAGAATCCCATTCACATTTTAAAATTGAGTTATAGTTCACATGCAATAAAAGAAAGGCACAGATGTCAAATGTTCATTTTGATGCATTCTAACAGTTGTGTACACCCAAAAACAAGGCAAAGAACTTTATGATTCCCCTCCTGCCCCTTTCTAGTCCATTTCCTCACTGAGTCCACCCAGCCTGAATTCTTTTACCAAAGATTACTTGTACTAGTCCTGTGATTTCATAGAAATGGCTTAGAATATGTATTCTTCTGTGTCTGGCTTCTCTCATGACCCGTAATGTTGTAGTTCTTCCATGTTGTTGCATATATCGATCCTTGTTCCTTTTATTGCTGACAAGCATCACATCGTATGACTATACTGCACGTTGTTTACACCAGTCTACTGACGATCCACATTTGGGTTGTTTTTAGTTTTTGGCTATTGTATATAAATCTGCTAAGAACATTCTTTTTTTTTTTTTTTAACATTTTATTTATTTATTTATTTGACAGAGAGAGAGAGAGAGAGAGAGAGAGTGAGCAAGCGCACAAGCAGGGGGAGGGGCAGAGTGAGAGGGATAAGCAGGCTCCCCGCTGAGCAGGGAGCCCGATTTTGGGGGGGTGGCTCCTTCCCAGGACCCTAAGATCATGACCCGAGCGAGCCAAAGGCAGCTGCTCAACAAACAGAGCCATCCAGGGGCCCCTGCTAAGAGCATTCTTTAGACAAATTATTTTTGGATATGTCTTCATGTCTCCTGAGTGAAGATCTCAGTGTGGAGTTTTTGGGTCATTGGGTGCTGATATATTTAGCTTTCTAAGAAACTGCCAAACATATATCCTAACTTGTTATTCCATGTTCCCATCAGCGTGTGTGAAAGCTGTAGTTACTCCACCTGCTTACCAACCTCTGTTACTGTCAACCTTTTAAAATTTAACCATTTAAGTATATATAAGATGGAATCTAATTCTGGCTTGCATGTGCTTGGTGACTGATGGTGTTGACCATTTTATTCACTTGCTCATTAGCCATTTGTACCTCTTTTATTATGTAGTGTCCATTCAGATATATGCACATTTTTTGTTATTTTTCTTTTTATTGATCCATAGCAGTTCAAAAAATAGATATTGTAGATATAAGTCCTTTGTCAGATGTATATATTGCAGGAAATATCCACATCTCCACCTCCCACTTTTATTTTCTTAACTGTATATTTGGATGAAGTCCAATTTATCCATATTAAAAGACTTCTACATTTAGTGTTTTATGTGCCCTAGAGATCATAAAAATACTTCCAAGAGACTTTATGGCTGTGAATTTCACAATTAATTTGTGGTTCTTCTTAATTTTGGGGTGTAAGATAGTGGTCGATGTTTATTGTTTTTCTTACAGATAGCCAGCTTTTCCATGAGTCTTCATTGGAAGATTGTCCTTTTCTTGGGGAAAGATTTGGAGTTTTGTCAGTTGGCAAAATATGTGTGGGTTTCTCTGTACTGTTACACTGATGTATTCACTTACACTAATAGGACAATATCTTCATTACTCAATCTTCATACGCAGCCTTGAAATTCAGTAGTGAAAGTCAACATTGTTCTTCTTCAAGATTGCTTTGGGTATATCATATCGTTGGCATTTCATAATAAATTTTATAACCAGCTTGTCAGTTTCTTTAAAAATCCTGCTATGATTTTTTTAAAGATTTATTTATTTATTTGACAGAGAGGGAGAGAGCGAGAGAGCACAAGTAGGCAGAGAGGCAGGCAGAGAGAGAGGGGGAAGCAGGCTACTCACTGAACAGAGATCCCGATGTGGGGCTCTATCCCAGGACCCTGAGACCATGCCCTGAGCTGAAGGCAGAGGCTTAACCCACTGAGCCACCCAGGCGCCTTCCTGCTATGATTTTGACTGGGATTTAATTCAGTCAGTTGTTGGTTTTGGTGAGAACAGAAAATGATGTCTTTCAATCCTTATTAGGTGCATTTCTCCATTTATTTAGATCATCTTTGGTTTTTCCCAAGAGCGGTTTATAGTTTGCAAGTGTAGAGATAGTACTCAATTTATACCTACGTATTTGATATTTAGACATGCCAATGTACGTTACAATTTTGTTTTCCAGTTGTTCACTAATAAGATACAGACCTATGATTGAACATTGATTATTGACTTTATATCCATGGCCTTGCTGAATTCACTAATTCCAGTATTTTTTTTAATGTTAGTGTTTTCTATGTACATATTAGGTCATATATATGACCTAATACTTAAAAAATCTTACTTTTTCCTTCCTCTTTTATTTCTTTTTCTTGTTTCATTTAGTGGCTAGATTTCTAGTACAATGTTGAATGGAAGTCGTGGGAGAAGATATCCTTACCTTGTTTGTCTTCAATGTTTTACATTAAAGAGGTTTAGGGGTTTTTTTTTAATCAGTACTTTTTGTCAGATTGAAGACTTTTCCTTTTATTTATATTTTCTTGAAAAGTTTTGTCATTATTATTATAATGACATTATTTTTCTCTATCTCTTTTTATCAGTGTAACTTACACTGATTAATTCTCTGATGTTAAATTAACCTTGTATTCTTGGAATAAAGTCTACATGTTTATGATGTATTATTTTTTCATATATTGTTAAGTGTTATTTATTTGTATTGCCGTAAGCTTTTTGTATTTATGATCATGAGTGATGACTGGTTTACCTTTATTTTGTCAGGTTTTGGTATCAGAATTATGCTGATTTCATTAATCAAGTTGAGTTGTGTTCCTTCTTACTTTTAATCCAAAGAGTTGTCTAAGATTAATATTTTTTAATTATTTATTTATTTTTAAAAAATTTTTTTCAGTGTTCCAGAATTCATTGTTTATGCACCACACCCAGTGCTCCATGCAATATGTGCCCTCCATAATACCCACCACCAGGCTCAACCAACCTCCCACTCCCCCCCCCCCAAAACCCTCAGTTTGTTTCTCAGAGTCCACAGTCTCTCATGGTTCGTCTCTCCCTCCAGTTTCCCCCAACTCACTTCTCCTCTCCATCTCTCCATGTCCTCCATGTTACTCCTTATGCTCCACAAATAAGCGAAATCATATCATAATTGACTCGCTCTGCTTGACTTAACTTCACTCAGCATAATATCTTCCAGTTCCGTCCATGTTGAGACAAAAGTTGGGTATTCATCCTTTCTGATGGAGGCATAATACTCCATTGTATGTATGGACCACATCTTCTTTATCCATTCATCTTTTGAAGGGCATCTTGGTTCTTTCCACAGTTTGGTGACTGTGGCCATTGCTACTATGAACATTGGGTTACAGATGGCCCTTCTTTTCCCTATGTCTGTATCTTTGGTGTAAATACCCAGTAGTGCAATTGCAGGGTCATAGGGTAGCTCTATTTTTGATTTTTTTTAAGATTTTATTTATTTATTTGATAGACAGAGATCACACAAGTAGGCAGAGAGGCAGGCAGAGAGGGGAGGGGAGAAGCAGGCTCCCTGCCGAGCAGAGAGCCCAATGTGGGACTAGATCCCAGGATGCTGGGATCATGACCCGAGCTGAAGGCAGCGGCTTAACCCACTGAGCCACCCAGGTGTCCCTATTTTTAATTTCTTAAGGAATCTCCACACTGTTTTCCAAAGTGGCTGCACCAACTTGCTTTCCCACCAACAGTGTAAAAGGGTTCCCCTTTCTCCACATCCTCTCCAACACATATTGTTTACTGTCCTGTTATTTTTGGCCATCCTAACTGGTGTAAGGTGGTATCTCAATGTCGTTTTGATTTTAATCTCCCTGATGGCTAATGATGATGAACACTTTTTCATGTGTTTGTTAGTCATTTGTATGTCTTCTTTGGAGAAGTGTCTGTTCATGTCTTCTGCCCATTTTTTGATATGATTATGTTTTGTTTTTGTCGACTTTGAGGAGTTCTTTCTAGATCTTGGATATCAGCCCTTTGTCTGTACTGTCATCTGCAAATATCTTCTCCCATTTCATGGGTTGCCTCTTTGTTTTGCTGACTGTTTCCTTTGCTGTGCAGAAGCTTTTGATCTTGATGAAGCTCACTCTCACCACTCTTGTTCAACATAGTATTAGAAGTCCTGACAACAGCAATCAGACAATAAAGAGAGATAAAAGGTATTTGAGTTGGCAATGAAGAAGTCAAACTCTCTCTCTTTGCATATGACATGATGCTTTATGTGGAAAACCCAAAAGACTCCACCCCCAAACTACTATAACTCATACAGCAATTCAGTAATGTGGCAGGAATGTACAGAATGTACAGGCAATGTACAGAAATCGGTTGCTTTCTTATACACTAACAATGAAAATACAGAAAAGGAAATTAGAGAATCAATTCCATTTACTATAGCACCAAGAACCATAAGATAACTGGGAATAAACCTAACCAGAAAGGTAAAGGATCTGTACTCGAGGACCTACAGAATACTCATGAAAGAAATTGAAGAAGACACAAAAAGATGAAAGACCATTCCATGCTCATGGATTAGAAGAATAAACATTGTTAAAATGTCTATACTGCCTAGAGCAATCTATACTTTCAATGCCATTCTGATCAAAATTCCACCAGCATTTTTCAAAGAGCTGGATCAAACAATCCTAAAATTTCTATGGAACCAGAAGGCACCCTGAATTGCTAAGAAAATGTTGAAAAAGAAAAGCAAAACTGGGGGCATCATGTTGCCTGATTTCAAGCTTTACTACAAAGCTGTGATCACCAAGACAGTATGGTACTGACATAAAAACAGACACATAGACCAGTGGAATGGAGTAGAGAGCCCAGATATGAACCCACAACTCTATGGTCAATTAATCTTCGACAAAGCAGGAAAAAATATACAGTGGAAAAAAGACAGTCTCTTCAATAAATGGTGCTGGGAAAATTGGACAGCTATGTGTAGAATGAAACTTGACCATTCTCTTACACCATACACAAAGATAAACTCGAAATGGATAAAAGACCTCAATGTGAGGCAGGAATCCATTAGAATCCTAGAGGAAAACATAGGCAGTAACCTTTCTTACATCGGCCATAGCAACTTCTTTCATGATATGTCTCCAAAGGCAAAGGAAACAAAAGTGAAAATGAACTTTTGGGACTTCATTAAGATTAGTATTATTTCTATTCTAAATGTTTGATAGAACTCACAAGTGAAAGGATCTAGACCCAGAGATTTCTGTGGGATGATTTATTTTCAAGTTTTTACATTAGTTCCAGTTAGTTACCATACAGTGTTATATTATTTTCAGGTTTACAATATAGCAATTCAGTAATTCCATACATTACCTGGTGCTCATCATGACAAGTATACTCCTTAACCACATCACCTATTTAATCTATCCCTGCACTCCTTCCCCTCTGGTAACCATCAATTTGTTCTCTATAATTAACTATCTGTTTCTTAATTTGTCTCTTTCTTTTTTCCCATTTTTTCATTTGTTTTGTTTCTTAAATTCTACATATTAAGTGAAATCATATGGTATTCATTTTTCTCTGATTGACTTATTTCACTAAGCATTATACTCTCTAGCTCCATGTCATTGTTGCAAATGGCAAGATTGCATTCTTTTTTATGGTTAAGTTTTGTATATATATATATGTGCATATATATATATAGTAATATATGTACATACATACACACATCCTACATCTTCTTTATCCATTTGTCAGTTAATGGACACTTAGCCTGGTTCCATAGTTTAGCTATCATAGATAATGCTGCTATAAATATTGGGGTGTGTGTATCCCTTTGAATTAGTATTTTATATTTTGGAGGTAAATACATAGTAGTACACTTATTAGACCATAGGTAGTTCTATTTTTAACTTTTTAAGGAACCTCCATACTGTTTTCCAGAGTGCCTGCATCAGTGTGCATTCCCACTAACAGTGCAAGAGGGTTCCCCTTTCTCCACATCCTCATCAGCACCTATTGATTCTTGTGATGTTGATTTTAGTCATTCTTACAGATGGAAGGTGATATCTCACTGTAGTTTTGATTTGTATATTCCTGATGATCAGTGGTGTTGAGCATCTTTTCATGTGTCTGTTAGCTGTCTATATGTCTTCCCTGGGAAAGTGTCTTTTCATGTCTTCTGCCCATTTCTAATTGGATTATTTGGTTTTGAGGTGTTGAATTTTATAAGTTCTTTATATATTTTGGATACTCACCCTTTATCAGATATGTCATTTAGCAAATCAGTCAACATGATATACCACATTAATAAAAGAACCATATGCTAATTTCAATCGATGTAGAAGAAGCATTTGATAAACTACAACATCCACTCATGAAAAAAACTTTCAACAAAGCAGGTTTCCAGGGAATATAACATCAACATGATAAAGACTATATATGGAAAACCTATGCTAATATCATCCTCAATGGGGAAAAACTAAGAGCTTTTCCTCTACTATCAGAAACAAGACAGGGATGTCCACTCTCACCACTGTTTTTTAACATACTAATAGAAGTCCTAGCCACAGGAGTCAGAGAACAAAAAGAAATAAAATTCATCCAAATTGGCAAGGAGCAATTACTTGCAGATAACATAGATACTCCATATAGAAAACCTAAGACTCCATCAAAAAACTGCTAGAACTGATACACTAATTCAGTAAAGTCATAGGATACAAAATCAGTGTACAGAAATCTGTTGCATTTCTATACATCAATATTGGAGCAGCAGAAAGAGAAATTAAGGAATCTACCCGATTTACAATTGCACCAAAAATCACAAGATACCTAGGAATAAACTTAAGTGAAGAAGAAAAAGACTTGGGATGCCTGGGTGGCTCAGTTGGTTAAGCGGCTGCCTTCGGCTCAGGTCATGATCCCAGCGTCCTGGGATCGAGTCCCACATCGGGCTCCTTGCTCAGCAGGGAACCTGCTTCTCCCTCTGCCTGCCACTCTGCCTGTGCTCGCTCCTGCTCTCTCTCTGTACTCCAAAAACTACAAGACACTGATGAAAAAAATTGAAGAAGACACAAACAAATGGAAAGACATTCTCTGCTCATGAATTGGAAGAACAAATGTTGTTAAAATGTCTATACTACCCAAAGGAATCTACACATTCAGTGCAAGCTCTATCAAAATACCAACAGCATCTTTTTTCACGGAGCTAGAATAAACAATTCTGAAATTTATATGGAACCACAAAAGATCCCAAATAATCAAAGCAATCTTGAAAAAGAAAAGCAAAACTGGAGGCATCACAATTTCAGACTTTAAGTTATACTTCAAAGCTGTAGTGATCAAAACGGTATGGTACTGGCACAAAAATAGACACACTAATTGATAGAAAAGAATAGAAAACCCAGAAATTAACCCTCAACTATATGGTCAATTAAACTTTAACAGAGCAGGAAAAAATATCCAATGGGAAAAAGTCTCTGCAACAAATGGTGTTCGGAAAATTGGAGAGCTACCTGCAGAAGAATGAAACTGGACCACTTTCTTATATCATATACAAAAATAAACTCAAAATCGATTAAATACCTAAATGTTAGACTTAACCTTAAAAATCCTAGAGAGGAACACAGGCAGTAACCTTTTTTTATATCAGCCATACTAACTTCTCTCTAGATATATCTCCTGAGGCTAGGCAAACAAAAGCAAAAATAAACTATTGGGACTTCATCAAAATAAAAATCTTCTGCCCGGCAAAGGCAGTAGCCAACAAAACTAAAAGGCAACCTATGGGATGGGAGAAGATATTTGCAGTTTCTGTAATTTTTATTTTCCAAGGAATTTATTTTATCTCAGTGTCTGAATTTATTAGCATAACAGGAGTTCATCAATTTTATTAGTTTTTTCAAAGATTCAATTTCTACATTTATTTAGCTATTCCTTGCCATTTACCTCATTAACTTTTTTCTATTTTTATTACTTTTTAAAAATTCCCTTTGGTGGGGCGCCTGGGTGGCTCAGTTGGTTAAGCAACTGCCTTCGGCTCAGGTCATGATCCCAGGGTCCTGGGATCGAGTCCCGCATCGGGCTCCCAGCTCCATGGGGAGCCTGCTTCTCCCTCTGACCTTCTCCCCTCTCATGCTCTCTCTCACTCTCTCTCTCTCTGAAATAAATAAATAAAATCTTTAAAAAAAAAAAATTCCCTTTGGTTTTAAACATCTTCTTAAATTTATTTTAAATTACTGAGACATTTTTTATGGCCCAAATTTTGCTGAATCTTACTAAATGTTCCATGAAGACATGAAAAAATATATTCTGCCTTTGATGACTATAATAGTTTATAAGTTAATTCATTCAAAGTGGTTGATAGTAAGTGTGTAAATATTCTGTATTTTTACCACTAGTAGTAGACTTTTGTCTACTTTTTCCTAGATATGTTTGTCCACTAGTTTTTTTCCTATATTCTGATTTTTATTGTCTAATTCTTTTTGCTCGCTTTCCAAATATCCTAGTTTTCTGTTGTTCTTTTTAATTATCAGAAATTTATTAACTTAAAAGAGCACAGGTTTATTATCTCACTGTCTGTGGGCCAGGGGTCTAGGTATGTGTTACTTGGGTCATGGGCTCAGGTTCTCAGCTAGCTGAAATTCAGGTGGATGCTGGGGCTATAATTTCTTCTGAGATTTGGGGTCTTCCTTCAAGATCACTCCAGTTTTTTTCCCAGAATTTCCTTGAGGTTATAGGAAGGTGGCCTTCGTGATGGTTTGGGTTCACTCCAATTTCTTAGAGGCTGCCCTCAAAACCTAGCCACGTGGTGCTCTCACAGTGTAGCAGTTTACTTCTTCAAAACCAGCAGGAGGAACTCTCATTAGTCTGCAGTGGTGAATCTTATGTAACATAGCATAATCATGGGGGAGATTGCCCCATCCATTAACTTTGTCACATGGTGTAACCTAATCAATGGAATGACTATCCCATGGTTGTCACCAGTCTCATTTACACCCAAGGGAAGAAGAGAGACTATTCAGAGTGTGTACAGCAAGAGGCAGAGGTCTTGGGAACCATTTCAGAATTTGTCTACCACAAGAAGAAATAAAAATGAACCAATACAGTTGTTCTGCTGGATATTAAAAGTCTCAAAGTGCATAAAATTACTGTAACATATTTATAATTAACTGGTGATTCCTTGTAGTGACAGGCTTGGGCATAGAAACATGATGGTAGGACCTGGGCCATGTTTGAAGATTCATGCTTTATAAAGAGGAGAGAAATTTCAATTACCTAAGGAATACCCTAGAGTAGAAGCTTATGTAAGAGTACCTAGGCACTGCCTTATGGCAAAGGGATTTCAAAAAAGAATTCACTGCCAGGGAGCTTGGGTGGCTCAATCCATTAAGCATTGGACTCTTGATTTTGGCTCAGGTCATGATCTCAGGGTCATGAGACGGAGCCCTGGGTTGGTCTCTGTGTTAGGTGTGGAGCCTACCTGAGATTCTCTCTCCCTCCCCCTTTCTTCCACCCTCACCCACTGTGTGCTCTCCTTCTCTCTCCTAAAAAAAAAAAAAAAAAAAAAAATCACTGCCAAAAGCATAGACTGAAGGAACTTTGGGAAACAGGGAAGTTAAAAAGATGCTTTTCAAATGAAATATGTTGCAGTATAATGTAAACACAGATAGTAACTCTAAAATCTTAGTAAAGGCCACCAAATTCATGAAAAGAAATTAATAGGTTCAGATTTCTCGTGGAAACCAGTGAAAGGACTTGATTCCTTGTCATAGCTGATGAAGGCAAACTGGAATCAGTCTGGGCATACAGGGAGACTGATGTCTCTCTGACATTGGAAATTGCTGTTTCATAAATGTAAAATCAGTCCTTAATACATTTTGTGATAAATAAGTGGGGAGAAAAGTCTTCCACTCCTTTTCTTTCTCCTAACCCTTTTCTAGCTGCAGGTTATCTTAATGACTCTTACACAATATTTTGGAAATATTTGGGTATTTCTTGAACTTCTTAGAAGCTTAATTGTAGGAATAATTAGCTGCTGAAAGCAGAGTTTCAGAAATGTTGATTTCATTTAAAAAACTATTTCTGAATATTTACATAGTTCAGAAAAATATGTATAATAAAATAATACTGATCCATATTTTCCCTTGCTGTGGAGATCTTAACCTGTTTGCTTACTTTCTTTACCTTGTTTGTTTTCCTCCTCCTTTCTGCCTCTCTTTCCCTCTCAACTTATTACTCTATTGATTTTATTGAAATTATACCTGCACAGTGTAAACTATTAAATAATTTAACAATTACGCAGTGATTGCAAGATGAAAATAACAACAGTGGCAACAAAATGCACTGTAAACCCTATCACCGCTGTGAACATCAGGTGACTATCATTTCATAGTATACATATAGTAGGGAGGCAAAGAGAATGATAGACATAAAGAGGTCACATAATTGCTGCTTCTCTTAATTTAGGAGTAGCAATTTTATGTTTTAAGTTTAAGAGCAGATAAAAACCTCAAAATTGAGTAAATAAATGAACTTCAAATAAATATTTTTTCACTGCAAGAAATATCTCATAAATAATCCTTTAAGTTGAAAGAAAAAGATTATAAAAGGCGTTAGTGAGGAGGAGGAGTCAAGATGGCGGAGAAGTAGGAGGCTGAGACGACATCAGCCAGCAGGAGATCAGCTAGATAGCCTATCAAACCATCCGAACACCTACAAATCCAACAGGAGATCGAAGAGAAGAAAAACAACAATTCTAGGAACAGAAAATCGACCACTTTCTGAAAGGTAGGACCAGCGGAGAAGTAAATCCAACGCGACGGGAAGATAGACCCCAGGGGGAGGGGCCGGCTCCCGGCAAGCGGCGGAGCACAAAATCAGGACTTTTAAAAGTCGGCTCCACAGAGGGACATCACTCCAGAGGCCAAACTGGGGTGAAGACCTCATGGGGACAACGTGGACTCAGGTCCCGCGGGGTCACAGAAGGATCGGGGGTGTCTGAGTGTCGCAGAGCTCACAGGTATTAGAGCGGGGAAGTCGGCTGCGGAGACAGAGCCGAGATTTCCTAGTGGTCTGTGACACGGTCCGGTGCTCTGTGGCACTGGCCGGTGCTCTGTGTGAGGGGTCCCCACAAGATCCGGGGAGACTCCGACCCGGGAGAGCTCAGGGATCTACGGGGTCCGGAGACTCCAGGTGGGACTCTGCCAGAGACAGAGACGCTTGGTCACAGGATGGGTGAGCTCGGAGCACTCCCAGAAGCCAGTGAGACGGGACTGATGATGCAGGATTTTCTCTGAGCGCGGTCTGCGGGTGCACGCGGTGTCTGCGGGCGCGCGGTGTCTGCGGGCGGGCGCGTGTGCGCACTCTCCGGCACAAACGTGGGCTAGGGAGACTGGAGGGATTAAACGCTTTTCTCTGAAGGCGCACTGAAGACTGGGGCCCCTAGCTCTCGGCTCCTCTGAACCGGAGATTGGGAGGCCGCCATTGTCATTCCCGTCCTCCGGAACTCCACAGAAAGCATGTTCAGGGAACAAAAGCTCCTAAAAGCAACCCTGAGAGGATTACTTAGCCCGGCCCCTGGTAAGGGCAGTGCAACTCCGCCTGGGGCAAAGACACCTGAGAATCACTACAACAGGCCCCTCCCCCAGAAGATCAAAGAAATACAGCCAAGACCAAGTTCACTTAACAAGGAGAACAGCGGATTCTTATCTGGACAAAATGACAAGGCGGAAAAACTCACCACAAAAAAAAGAGCAGGAGACAGGACCGAAGGCTAGGGACCTAATCAATACAGACATTGGTAATATGTCAGATCTGGAATTCAGGATGACGATTCTCAAGGTTCTAGCCGGGCTTGAAAAAGGCATGGAAGATATTAGAGAAACCCTGTCAGGAGAAATAAAAACCCTTTCTGGAGAAATAAAAGAAATAAAGTCTAATCAAGTTGAAATAAAAAAAGCTATTAATGAGGTGCAATCAAAAATGGAGGCTCTTACTGCTAGGATAAATGAGGCAGAAGACAGAATTAGTGATATAGAAGACCAAATGGCAGGGAATAAAGAAGCTGACCAAAAGAGAGACAACTACTGGACCAACATTCTCTACAAAAAAAAAAAAAAAATGCCGTAAGACGAAACAACATTAGAATAATTGGGATTCCAGAAGAAGAAGAAAGAGAAATAGGAGCAGAAGGTATACTGGAGAGGATTATTGTAGAGAATTTCCCTAATATAGCAAGGGGAACAAGCATCAAAATCCAGGAGGCGCAGAGAACACCTCTCAAAATCAGTAGGAACCGACCCACACCCCGCCATCTAATAGTAAAATTTACAAGTCTTAGCGACAAAGAGAAAATCCTGAAAGCAGCACGGGACAAGAAGTCTGTAACGTACAATGGTAAAAATATTAGATTGGCAGGAGACTTATCCACAGAGACCTGGCAGGCCAGAAAGAACTGGCATGATATATTCAGAGCACTAAACGAGAAAAACATGCAGCCAAGAATACTTTATCCAGCTAGGTTATCATTGAAAATAAAAGGAGAGATTAAAAGCTTCCAGGACAAACAAAAACTGAAAGAGTTTGTAAACACCAAATCAGCTCTACAGGAAATATTGAAAGGGGTCCTCTAAGCAAAGAGAGACCCTAAAAGTATTATCAGAAAGGAACAGAGACAATATACAGTAACAGTCACCTTACAGGCAATACAATGGCACTAAATTCATATCTCTCAATAGTTACCCTGAACGTAAGTGGGCTAAATGCCCCAATCAAAAGACCCAGGGTTTCAGAATGGATAAAAAAACAAAACCCATCCATATGCTGCCTACAAGAAACTCATTTTAGACCTGAAGACACCTCCAGATTGAAAGTGAGGGGGTGGAAAACAATTTACCATGCTAATGGACATCAGAAGAAAGCTGGGGTGGCAATCCTTATATCAGATCAATTAGATTTTAAGCCAAAGACTATAATAAGAGATGAGGAAGGACACTACATCATACTCAAAGGGTCTGTCCAACAAGAAGATCTAACAATTTTAAATATCTATGCCCCTAACATGGGAGCAGCCAACTATATAAACCAATTAATAACAAAATCAAAGAAACACATTGACAAGAATACAATAATAGTAGGAGACTTTAACACACCCCTCACTGAAATGGACAGATCATCCAAGCAAAAGATCAACAAGGAAATAAAGGTCTTAAATGACACACTGGACCAGATGGACATTACAGATATATTCAGAACATTCCATCCCAAAGCAACAGAATACACGTTCTTCTCTAGTGCCCATGGAACATTCTCCAGAATAGATCACATCCTGGGTCATAAATCAGGTCTCAACCAGTATCAAAAGATTGGGATCATTCCCTGCATATTTTCAGACCACAATGCTCTGAAGCTAGAACTCAATCACAAGAGGAAATGTGGAAAGAGCACAAATACATGGAGGCTCAACAGCATCCTTCTAAAAAATGAATGGGTCAACCAGGAAATTAAAGAAGAATTGAAAAAAACCATGGAAACAAATGATAATGAAAACACAACGGTCCAAAATCTGTGGGACACAGCAAAGGCAGTCCTGAGAGGAAAATATATAGCGATACAAGCCTATCTCAAGAAACAGGAAAGGTCTCAAATACACAACCTAACCCTACACCT
>ML108978.1:0-22432 GCA_003697995.1 Taxidea taxus jeffersonii
TTTAAATTGTATGACCACATAGGGGGACACTTAAAAAATGTCTTATTTTCTACTTAGTTCACCAGAAACAATGCGGCTAATCATCCAGGTTTAAGATTGTTCCAGGGCTGGGGCGCCTGGGTGGCTCAGTGGGTTAAGCTGCTGCCTTCGGCTCAGGTCATGATCTCAGGGTCCTGGGATCGAGTCCCGCATTCGGGCTTTCTGCTCGGCAGGGAGCCTGCTTCCCCTCCACTCTCTCTGCCTGCCTCTCTGCGTACTTCTGATCTCTCTATCTGTCAAACAAATAAATAAAATCTTAAAAAAAAAAAAAGATTGTTCCAGGGCTGACCCGTTTACTGAAATTCAGAAGACTGAATTTGTCAGTTCAACATGGTGGATTTTAGCTACAGATGCTACCTGTCAGGCAGTCAATTGCCAGATATTTATTGAGCTCATAGGATACGCAAGGTGTGTATGGAAGTATTTTGGGAAGGGGAGGGGAGGTTGAAAGGGGACCAAAACAAGGATCTCAGTCCTCAAGGAGACTTGTCACCAGCTTACAGAAATAAGACGCCCATGCCCCCAGAGTGGCAGTCAGAAAGCTTTAGAACATTTCTAAAGATGCTCCCTTGTTCCAGACACATATCTAGGGCTCCTCTCTGACTGAGTGATCCTATGTCAGTGACCATCTGGCTTGTCAGCATGTGTCTGGGCCCCTGTGAAGTGCCCCGATCCCTACCTTTGGTTGTGCATGGTTTCTCTCTTCCCACAGATTAGGAATTGAGGAGGTAGTATTTAACCAGAACTCAGATTTCCTGATTCCCATTGCTTCTCTTATGGGAGAAGTATCAGTAGGATGGGATTGTCTTTTCCATCAGGAGATCTCAAAAACGCTGGCCGGATGCACAGCCGTCTTCCGGGATTTAGGTGCTTTATTGAAATGCCCTATTGGCAGTTAGGCGGTCAAATGGTGTCAGTTTCTGCAGAGAACTGGTGGGATATGGGCATCTGCTGCCCTGCAGCCTTAGCCTGCTGCCAATGAGGTGTTTTGTGCTTTGCAAGCTTGCTCCTGATCTTTACTCCCCTTTAAGACCAGCTGTTAATCTTTAGCACAGGCTGACTCTGTAATGCAGCGCACACCAGGTTGCCTAACTTCTTGTTTGTGTGCTCCCAGGGATCAGAAAGCAGTTTGCTGTTTTCCCCCCAGACCATGTCTGGGTCACTGCCTCTGTCTATCTGTCCTTTGTTGTCCACATTTAGTCTGTTGCTAAAGACTCTCTCCTTGTTCTTAGGTGAATGTTCACCATCTTCCTCCATTATTTCTTATTTTCCTCTAACTCACACATAAGTGATCAGAGTCTCTTTTACTGCCTCCCTCCCTCCCTTGGTCATCCTGAAGATAGCATATTCTGCACCATACCTTACTTGATGATGAAGCTGATGACTATTTTTCTGGTTCTGCTGTGTGCCTAGGCTTTGCCAAAAACTATGGTATTGATAGGGCAGCTATTGCCTGGGCAGCTCAGTCGGTTAAGGGTCTGCCTCTTGATCTCAGCTCAGATCTTGATCTCAGGGTCATGAATCTGAGCCCTGAACTGGACCCCATACCCAGCGTGGAGACAAAAAAGCACTCCATAATTAGGGGGGGTTCAGAAAGTAAGGTTCAAATACATATAAAAGGAGTTTAAGGACTATCTTCCTTTGTGGATACACAACTTTATGAAGAGAGAAGCCCTACCCCTGTGACACAATAAGACAATTGGTGAAATGTGGATAGTCACTCAACAAATCCCTATTCTAGGCACCATGTAGAATAGAAGAGTCAGTGATTTTAACTACTGCCTTAAGTTTCCATTAAAAACTGTCTTATAAGGAGATGTGCTCATTGGCATGGTATTAGCAAACTATGCTAAGAGTTTTAGAGGTGGGTAGAGATCCATAAGACCAGTGGGACAAGATGGAAGCCAGGGTGGTGGAAAAATAGATCCTCAAGGTGGAGAGTGATTTGCATTGGCCAAGAGGAAAGGAAAGTACTGTTGGCCCTTGAACAACATGGGTTCGAACTGCATAGTTCCATTTACATGTGGATTTTTTTCAATGTGTATGTGTATATATATAGTACCATAAATGTATTTACTCTTCCTTAGGATTTTCTTTTTTTTTTAATTTTTTTATTTCCTTGACACAGAGAGATCACAAGTAGGCAGAGAGGCAGGCAGAGAGAAGGAGAAGCAGGCTCCCCGTTGAGCAGAGAGCCCGATGTGGGGCTCGATCCCAGGACCCTGGGATCATGACCTGAGCCAAAGGCATAGGCTTTAACCCACTGAGCCACCCAGGTGTCCTTCCTTAGGATTTTTTTAATAATGTTTTCTTTTCTCTAGTTTACTTTATTGTAAGAATACATTAAATAATACATATAACATACAAATTATGTGTTAATCAACCATTTATATTATTCATAAGGCTTCTGGTCAACAGTAAGTAATTAGTTAAGTTGTGGGGGGATGGCACAAGCTATACACAGATTTTTGACTGTATGAGGGGCATCACTGCCCCTACCCTTGCATTGTGCAAGGGTTGAGGGTAAATTCAGACATCAGCTTTCATCTCATTATTTACTTAATACTTATTCATCACCTACTATGGGCCAGGATGTATGTCAGGTTTTGACATAACTGGATAGGACAGAGACAATGTTATGAGCAAAGTCAGTGGTGAGGAGAAACCTAGGGATTATAGGGGCAGGGGGTGGGGAATAAGGACAATCCAGTGGGACAAAAGAGAAAGTGATACATGTTGAATAGAACCTTAGAATTATACTAAATTAATATGAGAGAGATGTAGTCTAATAGGGAACTGTAGGCCTAGGCATGTTTAGTAAGTTATATAAGAGACATCAGCCTTTCATCAGGACAAGCAGAGAGAAGACAGATTATAGGGTTGGTTATCACGGAAGAAGGGTTATCTTGGAGAGAGATTGCGGGCAGGGGCCCAGTGAGCAGGCTGTTGTGGTTTTTGAGATTGAGGTAATAAGGCTGAATTAGGGGGTGATGGTGACGATGAAAGGAAGGGCTGGACATGAGCAACTTTGTGAAGAAAGAATCGATACAGATCTTTATCACATAAAGTGATAGGTTCAATGTCGTGGTGAGAGAAAAGGAAGTGAAAATGACTGTGGTTTCAAGCCTGGGTGATTTGGAGGATTCGGGGTCAGTTAAGGAAAAATAAGGGAATCAGGGGAGGATCTGGCTCAGGGAAGGAGCTAAGAGGAAAGATCTAGAATGCAGTGTGTGTGGATTGTAAAGCACAGAGCATAGCTGCTGTTGGGAGTCTGTGAACAAATATACTAATTGAGCTGGAGAGCAGTCATGGAAGTCTTTCTGAGGAGAGCCATCTTGAGGGAAACGTTTGTTTGGCAGTCACAGTGGAGGGGGGGATATCAGGGTTCCCCTTTGTCCGGCATGTTACAGATTTTGTACTTTGGCTTTGAGGTTGATAATTTGCCAGACTTTTTCTTGCCAATAGTAATAGCAACTTTGGGTATTTTCTTGTGCCATACACTGGGATTAAACATTTTAAAACAGTGTTTTAATGAGAAAAAATCTTAGTTTTATGAAGTTTAATTTAATAAATTAAAAAGAAAAGATCTCAACTGATTTTCATAATCACCGTGATGGGTTGGAGGTGTTACCTCATTTTGTAGTTCAAAAAGTAAGACTCAGATAAGTAACTTGCCCAGGGCCAAGTTACAAAAAGGATCCAGAAGGACTGAGATTGCCTAACTCCAAAACTCTAAAATTTTAACCACTCCCTTACACTGCCTCTTACTTAATACCTCTATAGTCAGGCACTAAGCTTCTCATCCCCTCCTACTCCCAGACTTTTTCAAATTTTCCAAATGCCTGGAATTATTTCTGTCCTCTTGTTTTCAATCCTGTTGAATTTTAAAATCACAGGAACCTCTCAAATTCAGGAAGTGTTCCCTGATTAATTCCACCTCTACCTAAACAGCTAGCAGAACCCAGACCTGATCTTATTGGAACAAATTTTGTGTTATTTAGCAGAGAGATCAGCAGGAAGCCATCCTGCCACAGACTGGTCAACAGATCAGAGTTCATGCCGCCCGTGTACCTGTAGATATTTTCATTTGTGAGAATTGCACTTGAAAGCATTTATTAAAATTGTAAGGCCAGGAACTATTTGTGGTGTTCTGTCCCCAGTGTGCATAGTCTTGATACTTGTTGACTGATCGACCATGATTGACCATGTTGGCATTTGGTTGAGAAGGAAGGCAGTTTGGAAGTATTGATAATACATACTAAACTTAGCTTTAAAGTCCTTTATTGAACTCTCCAGCATGTCTTTGTAAAGTAAATTTGGTAGAATATGCCTGTAAGATAAGTCTCCCGAAAGACAAGTTTAGTGAGGAAATATAACTCTTTTAAAATGCAATTGAAAATAAGCATATTTCCTGAAATAAACCATTTCTTACAAATTGCACTTAGCTCTGATCATTCTCCTTCCCTTAGCGGGCACTAAGTCATTTTGCAATTATGGCTGTTTTTTTCTGTTTGTTTGTTTTTTGTTTTTTTATCTTTTGAATTTCTGTCATTCCTAGTTTAAGGAGTGAAACCATGCCTTATTTATCTTTTTACTTTTTTTTTTAAAAAGGTTATTTATTTATTTGAGAAACAGAGAAAGAATGCACATAAACTGGGGGGAGGGGAGAGAGTGAGGGAGAAGCAGACTCCCTGCTGGGCAAGGACCCTAACTCGGGGCTCCATCCCAGGACCCTGGGATCATGACCTGAGCCGCAGGCAGACGAGTAACTGACTGAGCCACCCAGGCACTCCTCATATTTTTCTTATATGCAATGCCTTGCATATAATAGAAGCCCAATAAATGCATGCCATAAAATTACATATTATTACACAGTTAATTTATAAGTTGGAATGATGATTTTTTTTTATTTTCTTTGGTTCCTGTTTCTTCCCAGCCATTCTTCAGTTTCTAGTTCAAAATTCTGGACCCAAAAATGTACTTAGTACTGCCTAAGGAATGAATGAATGGCATTTAACTTCTGATCTTCTAAACCATCCTGGAAATATTTTTAGGGGACTGGGAAAAGTACCTGGGTTACAAGATCTTTTGAGTAGTTGCCAGGCTGGGTCTGGTGACCGTATCAAAATCTTTGGTCAGGCCACTGATTCCATTTCAGCTGGCTCATTCTTTGTTTCGAATAATACAGGTTTTTGTGCATTGATGTTTAAGATAAAGTGGTGCCCATTTTGTATTTCTGGTTACGTTTACAAAACAGTGTTTTATTGCTGTCTAAATAGCAGAGTGCTCTCAACCTTTCCCTCCTGCACTGCCGCACACTGAGAAAGGACTGTTATGTGTGCTTGCCCTTCATTTGAAATATGTTGTATTTAAAGGTCATCGTGTTCTGGTTTGGTAGCAAATTATTGATCTAGGTATTATGGTAACAGCTATACTGCTGTTGGATGAAGATAAATATCCAAGAATGCAACTGGTATTACCTGGTATTATTGTTTTTCCTGGGAGCCTGGTCATCCCGTAAAGGCAAAGAATGGTCAGCAGGCGAATAATACCAGGTAGAATGCAAGCCAATGGTACCCAATGCCCTCCAAGAGCCCCTCTTCGTGTTCTGCCTCTTATCTTGTCCTGGGTTTGTGTTTTTGCTCTTTATTTTAACTCCTTTGATTTTTTAGAATTCTTCTGTTGCTCTCCACTCTTTTTTTCTTCTTAGTTGAAGTCATATTTTCATCCAGTTTTTGAGGGATTATAAAGAAACACTATCATTCCTTCTCTTCCCCCTCCATCTTGAGTTTAATGGTGCTTTCTCTGATGTTATCAGGAAATTCTTTTTTTCCTTTTTTTAAATTTTTTATTTTTATTTAAACATATAATGTAACCCCACCACCCTCTCCCAACCTCCCTACCCTCCACCCCCTTCAGTTTGTTTTATGACATTAAGAGTCTCTTTTGGTTTGTCTCCCTCCCGATCCCACCTTGTTTCCTTTATTCTTTTCCTACCCCCTTAACCCCCACCCCCTTTGCATCTCCACTTCCTCATATCAGGGAGATCATATGATAGTTGTCTTTCTCCGATTGACTTATTTCGCTAAGCATAATACCCTCTAATTCCATCCATGTCGTTGCAAATGGCAAGATTTCATTTGTTTGATGGCTGCATAGTATTCCATTGTATATATATACCACCTCTTCTTTATCCATTCATCTGTTGATGGACATCTAGGTTCTTTCCATAACTTGGCTATTGTGGACATTGCTGCTATAAACATTTGGGTACATGTGCCCCTTCGGATCACTACGTTTGTATCTTTAGGGTAAATACCCAGTAGTGCAATTGCTGGGTCATAAGGTAGCTCTATTTTCAATTTTTTGAGGAACCTCCATGCTGTTTTCCAGAGTGGTTGCACCAGCTTGCATTCCCACCAATAGTGTAGGAGGGTTCCCCTTTCTCCACATCCTCGCCAGCATCTGTCATATCCTGACTTGTTAATTTTAGCCATTCTGACTGGTGTGAGGTGGTATCTCATTGTGCTTTTGATTTGTATTTCCCTTCATCAGGAAATTCTTAATTGTCTAATATAAAAGGCTTTTACCATGTTCCTATTCTTCTGGAATTTTCTATGCTATTTGAATATTCCCTGTTGGCCAAGATGTACTGAAACTCTTTGCTCCTCCTGGTATTTTATTTTATTTTATTTTTATTTTTTAAAGATTTTATTTATTTATTTGTCAGAGAGAGAGAGAGCACGAGAGCAAGCACAGGCAGACAGAGAGGCAGGCAGAGGCAGAGGGAGAAGCAGGCTCCCTGCTGAGCAAGGAGCCCGATGTGGGACTCAATCCCAAAACGGTGGGATCATGACCTGAGCCACCCAGGCGTCCCTGGTATTTTATTTTAAATGTTTTAAATGTCCTAGTTTTTATTAATGTTCCTCTTTGCAGTCCTTTAATTTTTTTCTGCTTTTCTTGAATGCATGTTTTCTCTTTCCTTTGCTGGAAGACCCTCAGGATAACTCTCCGTTATACTTTCGGCATGCAGGCGGACTACAGCTAACTAGACAAGCCAAAGACCACATTTGAAACGGCCCATCAATGGTTCTGTATTGATTGTGTTGGCATCATCTCTGCGTTGAGCCTTGTCTTGGTCTGACTTTGGGACTGGCATTTTAAGCATTATTATTCTTCCCTAATTAAGAGTTAACCCAAGGAAGAATGGTTTATGAAATGATACTTGAGCAGTGTCCTAATATAACTTTATTCCCTGGGAAGTCCAGGAAATCCAGTAGAGTGGATAATTCATGAATATCTAGAGTGGGCTGGTATTAAAAGCTATTATAATTATACCTTAATTTATAACCAAGTTTGTTTATATCATATAAATCTATGCTTAAGTGTTACATTAATTTATATTTGTAATTTGTCTTATAAAATATAGGCACAAATTTATACTTTAAGTTTATACAATTTATATTTGTATAATTAGATATTTATATACCTTAACTTGCATTTATAATTAAATTATAAGAATTAGTCCATGAACTATCTGTAATTCTCCCTGCCTTTCTAAAAGGATTAGAAGACAGGTGTTTTGAGGCGTGGAACTCATCTCATGCTTAAGAGGCTTGCCCCTCCACAAGCTAAACAATGGCAAAGGTGAGAGCTGACTCTCAATGGCCTTAATGTTAACATATTATCACTCCACTGCATTCTCTCCATATGTTTAAAGAGACTATCACAATCTTAGAAAAGCCAAACGAGGGCTATATCTCCACTTCACAATGAAGAGACCAGGAATCAGAGGGGCTTGTCCACATTCCTAAGCATTGGCAACCCTCTTTTTTCCCCTCTGTTGTCCCCAAGACCTAAAAACATAGCAAGTTGTTAGGAGGTAGAGGACTGTAGTCAGACAGGCCTGGATTTAAAATTTCATCCCTTACTTGCTTGGGACCACGATACATTAATTCAACTTCAGAGTCAGAGTCTCAGTTTTTTCTTTCATATGATAGTGCCTGCTTCATAGGTTTATCCATAAATTTAGCAAATAATCACCAATCACTTATTACATGTGAAAAATCTGCTAGATGCTGGAGATTCAGTAGTGAAGTGAAAAAGGAAGTTAAAAAAAAAAATCCTGCCTTTCTGGAGCTGGCAGATTGTTGTGAGAATTAAATGAGATAACTCACTGAAAGTGATTTGCATGGTTCCTGGAACGTAGTAGCTACAGATGTTTTTTGGTGAAATGAATACAAAGTCTACGAACAGCTGTAGGTGATCATACTTGTCTTTATCCAGAAGTCTATCTATAAAGAAAGTAAAAGTAATATTAACAAAGCCTTTCCTTTTCTAAGAATCAGTCTATTATATGGAAATCATTCCAAATTTAGCTATAGTAGTTGGGATTTGTAACTTAGAGTGCTTTGGTTGTAAACAACGGAATAAAAAAGATAAAAAGAATCAACTCTGTTTTCCTAAAACAGGAGAGCAGAGGGATATCAGTGTGGATAAGGGAAAGGAGGTATTGAACAAGAACAACACCGCAAGAGGATTTCAATCACAGTTCAGGTTTCAGTAGGTTTCTCCAGGGTTCTGTGTCAGCCCCTGCATGGTGAGCAGGGAATGGGGCTTTTGCTTTCTGGTTCTTAGTTTGTATCTAATGGGGAAGGGATAATTTTGTAAAGGAAATTTTGGCACTATTCCAGTCAAGGAACAACACATGAAAGCTACAGGGTCTTCAGAGTCGGGGGAGGATCTTGTCAGCGTAATGTGCTTGACATTAAGGAAACAAATGGGGTTCTTGTTTCCAAATAGTGGGAATTCTACCACCCAGTGGCATCCTCTAGAATTCTGTGAATTGAAAATAATGGCGATATTTTAGTTATTGGTGCCTTTAAAGTATAAATGCGTATACACACACACAAAATACATGTTATGAAGTCTTACCTCTGACATTATTTGCCAAAGGAGAGCTCTTCCTCTTATGGTCCGTGCATCACATTGGCATTTGGCATGATGCACTCATTGCCTTTTATGGTGATTGAACAATTCGAGAAACATGTATGGAGGATCAATGATCAGCCTCTTCTGTGAGCCCAGTGGTGTGCGGGCTCCAGGAATATGGGAGGATGTGATACATTGCATTCTATAATAGCATGTATTTGCTATCCTTGAGAAATCACTTATGTGTCTCTGCCAAGAAACATTAGTCTTTTCATTTAAAATAATTTCAAATAATATGTGTAGAAATGATGTAAGGGAAGTGCATAGTCCAACCCTTATATGTAATTGGTAGTCAATAAATGGCAGTTTATTATTAGTAGGAGCATTCAATACCCTAAACTTCCTGGATAGCCCTGTTAAACAGAAAGTGTCCTTGGTGACAGCTGGGGCGGGGGGGGGATGAGGGGGGCAACCAAAAAAACCAAAAAACAAACAAACAAAAAACTGTAGTAGAATTCTAGGCAGTCTTCAAATTCCAGAGAGGGAGTGTCCAACAGCCTGCCCGCAGTCTCTGTACCAGCCCCTCAGTGATGTGGGGCAACTGGGGCTTCTGATCACTGACTTCTTAGTGTGCAACCAATGAGTAGCTCCATTCCAATGTAAATTCCATGAGGGAGGGGCCAGCTTCTTCTTACTCACTCCAGTAACCTTCACTTAGCACGGTTCTTAGCACATGGTATGCACCTAAGAAATACTTGTTGAAGGAATGACCAAATTGGGAAGCTCCAGACAGAGGCCAAAGGGAAATGAGTAAGCTACTTGCTTGAGTGGCTATCATCCTTGCATAATTTTCAAAAGCAATCCTAGAATGGGCAAGATGTTTAATCTCTGTCATGAAATGTAACCTTCAGAGGGAAGACAAGCAACCACAGTGTGACTTCTCAGAGACCCCCTGGGCCTCTCTCTCATGTGGCTGATGAGAGCCACCACGCCAAGGCATTCTGTGTGTGAGAGTGAACCACACTGAGTCTGTGATGTCTGTGATGACTAATGCGTCCTGGGTAAGCAGAAGACAGGAAGCAGGGGCCAACACTCCAGAAAATATGGACACAGAGAATCTTTGCTCAGAATCCTGGTTGTGAAAGTTCAGTGTGTGGCATTTGCAACAATGGCTGTGTGATTTTCTTTACAGTTGTATTGGTTCATGGTGGGAGAACCTAGTGCTAGTTTACGTATCAGATGGTTCCCGTAACATAACGCTTGGGTGATCATTACTTATTCGTTGCTGTTGAATGTCTGCTATAATATGCCAGCTCTGGTGACACTTTGGGTTTTTCTATGTGTAAGTTATGTTGTTTCATTAAATAAAGCACGTCTCTTTATCCACCTCTTTGCTTGCCTAATTCCTTATTATCATCTGCATGTCCCCTCCTATATCATTTCCCTTAGACTGTCTCTCTGTTATCCTAAGGAATCTAGGTGCCTATACTGAGTGCCCTACAGCAAGTATACTTTCACCCCTGACTTCCCAATCTGCCTGTTTCTAATCTATTCTGCCTCTCCCTCTGGATGGGAAGCTATTTGAAGGTCTGGGCTGTGACTTCCACTAACATAGTCCTATAACTTAGTTAAGTGCTTAATATATAGCAAATTCTTATTAAGTATATGCTGAACGAATAAGGAATTAAATAAAGCTGCAATTATTTTTGGAGTACACTATTGCCAAGGTACAATGCTAGGTATCTGGAGAACCATCAAGCATAAATAGGTACTTGCTTGTCCTAAAGGAGCTTCCAGTGAATTCAGCTGTTCTCATATACTGGACAAGTGCTTTTTGAATGCCTACTATGTTCCAGGTCAGCATCTATTTGAAAGTAAAGATGGGTATTTTAAAGGCTAACTCATATTGAGTGTTCTTTGTCTTGAGGGTCGAATGGTAGGTTCAAATAAAGCAATGGTAAGTGAAGGGGGGCACAGGGAAGGAGATCACTTAGAGAAGCTGGTAAAATATTTGAACTTATTTTATTTTGAAATAAGGCCTTTCTTTTCCTTCCCTATTTTTCTTCATATCCATCCACTCATTCATCTGGGACTTACTCAGTATATGTTGTATTAGATGCTCAGAATATAAAAATAAATGGCATATCTGTCCCTAGGAAATACACACAATGAAACATTGTTTTAAGGTGAGCCCTGCCTTTGCACCAAACATTTTAGTACCATGCATTTAATTAGTATTAAAGCACATCTTTACTATTGACATTCAGATAATCAGCTAAAAAGTATAAATGATAGCAAAAATGTGTATTGCGTTGTTGGTAAATGCCAATATGTGAAGCTTTCTATATGGAGTTGATAAACTTCTATTATATAATTGATATCAATGAAATCATACCTCCCATTGTGGCTTTCCATTTTAATTTTAGATCATCCCTAAATAATAAATAAAATAAAACTCCTACATTTGAATGAAAGGTAAATAGATTGCTAAAAATAAATTTAAAAATAAAACCCATCTTTGTGGGAGAAAGGCATCTTGGTTTAAGTTTTTATTTCTTCTCTCAAGCTATGTTTGTTTGCTAAGTCTGAGGAATTATTTGACTATATGGCCTCTCTGTTGGCCATATAAGTTGGAAGGCCTTCAGAAAAGTGTCCTGGTGTTTGGATAGAAAAGCTTCTGGTGTTTCGATAGGTCGATAATCAATTTTTATGGGATGTCTAGATGTGCCCATGATATGCCTTCATTGTCCAGATCAGAGGGAAAATGTAGAGGTGTTAATACACCAAAATGTTAGGAGAGGTCTGTTTTGTAATGGGTGTCGAGGGGATTTCCATGATTGGGATAACATATGCTATGATAACCCATGCTAGAATTTCTGTGCCTTGATAAGCAATCCCTTGCCTAAATTCCTGGAAACATTATTTGAAACTAAAAATGAAAAAAAAAAAAAAACCCAAAACCAAAACTAAAAATGAATCTCCCTTTTCAGAAATAACCCTCTGTATCTGAATGGCTTATCTGACACTTTTCATACATGCACGCCTCGGGGAGTTAGTACTATTGCATTGTCCTATCCCACTTCCTTGACTAGATTATAAACTCACTGAGGATAAAAAGCATAACATTTAACAATAGTATCTATTGAAAGCCTCAGTGCAGCAGGCAATGTTCTTAGCACTTTCCATGTTTTAATTCATTTAATCTTTAAATCCACCTTAATATTTTAGATTAGGGCAGATATTTTAGATATTTTCCCGGTAAAATTTGTCTTTGCTGTGGATGGGAAACTGAGTCCTAGCATTCAGTAGCTAGCCATGGGTCCTCATCCCTAGTAAGTGGCAGAACCAGGATTCACACTCACATGGTGTGACTGCAGATCCCGCACCCGTACCACATGACTTTGTTTGCTCTGTCAGTGCAGTAAGCACTCAGTAAAGTATCGAGAGAGCAAGCAAAGCCACGTGAAGTGCCTCAGACATGGAAGGGACTCCAAATATATGAAATGATTGATTTATCAAATAATTTTCCAATTTTTTTCGTAATTTGATCAAGCGTTGGTATGTCCTTCTAGATAGAAGATGTAACGCAGTGATTATTATCTTAGTATTCTTGGTGAGACTTGAAATAAGGAGCAGAGATTATTTCAGGTACCCCAGGAGAATTTTCTGCAGAAACTCCTCCTTGTCATCACCACCAAAAATTCATAGTGACCAGGCTTTCATCAGGTTCAGATATGGAAACATGATTGACTCCCAGATTTGAGATTCATCTTGTATGGTTTCCCTCCTCAGAATGTATCTCATTTTTCCTGAGGTGACATAGTAGATAAACTTAGGAAATCTTTCTTTTCACTTGTTCAGTGCATGTAGTGATGCTTTGGCCCAGTGTGACAGAGCACACAAAGTGTCGCTGCTCTCAGGGGAATATTGCTGTTGTACAGAATCTTCTGTGCTGTCCCTGGTTCCTACCTGTCTCTAGTTCTGCCCACTCTAAGAGATGTCTCAGGGAGTGTCTTCCACTAAATATGCTCCCCGTTTTCTATACTTCCCTTTCATCAAGCTGTCAAGTTTCCAGTCATTAAAAGTGTTGATGAGGTCTTTGCTTTCTAACCAAACCTTTCTTCTAATGTAGAAAACCCATACCCTGGGGCGCCTGGGTGGCTCAGTGGGTTAAAGCCTCTGCCTTCTGCTCAGGTCATGGTCTCAGGGTCCTGGGATCGAGCCCCACATCGGGCTCTCTGCTCAGCAGGGATCCTGCTTCTTCCCTCCTCTCTGCCTGCCTCTCTGCCTACTTGTGATCTCTGTCTGTCAAAAAAATAAATAAAATCTTAAAAAAAAAAAAAAAGAAAACCCATACCCTAAGTGCTAAATGCTTAAAGGAAAAGAAAATTCCTTATGAATTCGTTATTCGAAAAGGAAACCTGATAAGAAGTCTATCGTAGCTCCATCATACAATCAGAAATAACTTTGCCTGTAATTACTTTACGGGGATCATCTTTTAACCTGCGAACACCACAACACACCGTAAATTCCCTGAGGACCGTGACAAGCTAGTTAATAGTTGAGGTAATTAGTGTACAATGGCACACAGGCATGCTCACATACTTGCATATCTGTGTCTTAGATCTCGCACAGATCTACTTTACTAAATCACATAAAGGCTGATAAAAACATGCTTGTGAAAAGATGAAGACTGGGTTTTATATGATAAGCATAAAATGTGGTATGATGTGCTAAAACACTTTAAAAGAGTTTGTATTTAATGGGACAGGAAAAGCCTTGGAAAAAATAAAATGGGATACTTTTTTTTTTTTTTTTAAGAGAGAGACAGGGAGTGTGAGTGGGGAGGAGCAGAGCATCCCAAGCAGGCTCCACACTCAGCACAGAGCCCAGTGAGGGTCTTAATCTCACCTGAGATCATGACCTAAGCAGAAATCAAGAGTTGGGTGCTCAACAGGCACCCCAAATAGGATCTTAAGCCATACTCAGGATTTCTATGAGGAAGCAAAATGGGAAAACCATTTTATATCAGAGATACCATCATGAGGAACTGCAAAAATCGGGGGGAAATTAGGGGAGAGAATGACTCTGATGCTGATTGGAAGTACAGTGAGGATAGCCACAAAAAGTCAAAGTCAGCACTGTAAGGACAGGGGTTGCTGGTGGAGAACCAGGGAGGATGTTCCCAATGTAAAGGGATCAGCTTCTCCTCAAATCTCCTGATCTGCTGGGTTTTTCAGAAAAGACAGAAATTTTAGATGGTATCTCTAGTAAATACCATTAACCAATATAATAATGTTTGAAAACTTTTATAGGCAAGCACCATGCTGTTCAAACAAAACCTATGTTTGGACTAGTTTTGGCCTGAAGCTACCTGAGTTTGCAACCTGAGCTAGGAGTGGAATGAAAGAAGAATCTAAGTCTTAATTCAAAACATTGTGGCATGCCTCTTCAGTGAGGATGGCTTGTGATTAAACAGATTTTTTTTCTGCCATACATGATGACATCATGAGGGCCAGTAGTAGAGAAAATATGCTGAGTTAAAGAAAAGTAGAGTCTTGCTACTCAAACTGTGCTCCTTGGGCCAGCTGCATGACCATCGTCTGGAAGGTTGTTAGGGATTGAGAATCTCAGGCTGTACCCCAGACTCCATGAATCAGAATCTACATTTTACCAACATCTTTTGATGATTCATATGCACATAATTGTTTGAGAAGCACCAGATATAGTATACTTAATATACTTGTGTTGGTTTTTTTTTTAAGATTTTATTTATTTATTTGGGAGACAGAGTGGGAGTGAGCATGAGTAGGGGGTCGAGAGAGGCAGAAGGAAAGGGAGAAACAGACCTCCAGCTAAGCAGAGAGCCCCAAGAGGGGCTCAATCCTAGGACCCCAGGATCATGACCTGAGCCTAAGGCAGACACTTACCCAACTGAGCCACCCCAGCACCCCAATGTTCTTGTTTTTAAGTAGCTCCTATAAGATGCATCATATACCAAGAGTTTGAGCAGACAATAAAATTTCCAAGAACCTTTAGTGTTACTAGTGGAACATGGAACCAAAAAAGTTCACTCTTACTGAAGCTTGAACAGAGCAGTTAATATGGTAATGCTGACATATTTAGTAATGCTTTTACAGTGTTAAGTTTTTTACAAGTATTTGACGAGCCAATACAAGGCTCAACACAGGTAATGCATTTACTTGGTAATCAGTAAGTTACCTTATATAGTCAGTAAATGTTGAGTCCTGGACGACTGATAAGATCGTTCGCTTTCACATGTTTTTTCAATATTGTGCTCAGCCTGAAGTATAAATTGAATAGAGTGACCTTTTGATACTGTATGAAATTGACTGCATTTCCTAAGATTCTGTGGTTTCAATTACCATAAATTTTTTATCCTGGGTCCACGGCCATTGCATTGGCTCCAGCATACCGACATTTTATCCTTGGTTCTGCTAATGCAGTCAGCACCAGCTGGGTTGTTACCAGTAGCAGGTTGTTACTAATCTGTGTGTGAGCACACATGTGGGTGTTTATTCCCCCATCAGAACTTCATGTTGTGCACAGGAACAATATGCAATCTCCCCCCAGATCAAATCTAATCCCTACATGGGTTGCAAAATGTGAATGATTTCTGTTCCAGTGATGGAAATTGTGTTCTAGGGTGCTAGCTGGCTCTTGAATTTGTGAGATGGATAAGTCAATTAGTGGTTCCTCAGTTTATTAGCAACTTAATTGTCAGAATGTAATAGAAACTTCTGAGCTGCAACAACTCATTAGAAGCAATGAAACACATGATTTTCTTTTTCTAGAAGAATATTCCGTGAACTGTATTTTTTTCCCCCAAAGAGATCTTGAAAATAAAATAAACACTTAAGTTTAAATGTCCACCTGTGAAAGTATAAGAGTTTTGAACGCTCTGGAAAAGTGATGGGTACTAAAGGGAGGGAAGCCTGGTTTCAAATTTCTATTCTGTTTGGTATGGAACCTTAGATAAGTTTCTTAACCCCCTTCATCCTCAGTATCTTTATCTGCAAAATGGTGATATTGTAGATATTTCAAAGGATTGTTATGCAGATAAAAGGAAGTAGCACATGCCAAGTGCTTAGAAACATCCTGGCACATACCAAGAACTCAGACTACTATTCTTTTGTCAACCTAGATATTTTTCTTTCTTTCTTTTTTTTTTTATCATATTGTGTTAGTCACCATAAATCATTACTATTTGATGTAGTGTTCCATGATTCGTTATTTGCGTACAACACCCAGTGCTCATTGCAACATGTGCCCTTCTTAATACCCATCACCCCCTTCCCATCTGAAACCCTCAGATTGTTTCCTGGAGTCTGTAGTCTCTTATGGTTCATCTTCCCCTCTGCTTTCCCTCCCTTCAGTTTTCCCTTCCTTCCCCTAATGTCCTCCGTGCTATTCCTTATGTTCCACATATGAATGAAACCACAGAATATTGTCTTTCTCTGCTTGACTTATTTCACTTAGCATAATACCCTCCAGTTCCATCCATGTTGATGCAAATGGTAGGTGTTCATCCTTTCTGATGGCTAAGTAATATTCCATTGTATATATGAACCACATCTTCTATATCCATTCATCTGTTGAAGGGCATTTTGGCTGCCTTCACAGTTTGGCTGTTGTGGACATTGCTGCTATGAACATTGGGGTACATGTGTCTCTTCTTTTCACTACATCTGTATCTTTGGGGTAAATACCCAGTAGTGCAATTATTGGGTCATTGGGTAGCTTGATTTTTAACTTTTTGAGGAAACTCCATACTGTTTTCCAAAGGAGCTGTACCAACTTGTATTCCCAGCAACAGTGTAAGAACATTCCCCTTTCTCCACAGCCTCTCCAACATTTGTTGTTTCCAACTTAGATATTTTTCTTCACCTGCCCTTTACCCTGAAATAAGTTAGATTTTAGAGCAAACTTATGTTTTCAAGATTAAAGATGTAATCATTTAAAAAAGCATATAGCCATTGTATTATCTATAAAGAAGAAAGCTATATCTTGCTGTCATGCTCATACTTTAGAGAAATTGACAGTTTCTGCCAAAATAAGAGTTTACTTTTTAGTTCCCTGGTAGATTGTGGTTTGCTTTTATTTTGCCTTTATGGCAACAATACTTTGATCACTGTCACAGAAGCTGAAAGAAAAATCTTGCTTCTCCTCTACTGTTTTATTATAGCTCTAGCTCCCAAATATCTTGGCAATGTTTAGGAATAAAAAGCAGTTGAAGACGTGTGTAGTGCTTAAGACTTTAATTCACATTTCAAAGATAGTAATTATTTTCTGAAGCCCACAGCCCAAATGAAGACTTTAATATGAAAAGAGTATTTCATTTCCAACTAAAAGTGATACAACTATTATTCCACTCTTTTTCTAATTCCCTTTTCTCTGATGTTGATTTTTCTTTTTTTTTCTCTGTATTTTTATTTTTTAGTCTATTTTCCCTTGATTCAACATTTACACAATTATGTTGTGTTATATACCAGTGACTGTGGGGCAGTTAGGATGCTGTAAACATCATGAGGATAGGCTCTGTGTCTGTTAGAATCACCATGCATGCCCGAAACACCTGATATCCCAAAACTGCTTTCTAAATCTACAAATGAATAAAAGAAGAAATGAATTAATAAAGCCAAATGGATTTCACACAGCTTAGATATGTATTGAAGCCTTCTTTCCATCTCTTTAAGGATATTAGAAAGAATTTAATACCTGTTGTATTTACTGAGGACTCTATGTTACCTTGTCATACTTTTAAATAAAATGAATTATTCCTCCCCCTTATCACCTTCAAATGGGTAAACTTTTTTTTTTTTCCGTCTGTATCCCCTGTTGACATTTCCTATGACTCAGTGGCACTTGTTTTTGTTTTAATGATGTTTTTGTCCTAGTTCAGCTATTCCAAGCTAAAGGCAATATCTGTAGGATTTTATCAGTTACTAAACCCAATTTGTTATAGAAGAAAAAAGGCTATTTAATCAGGAGTAAATATTGTAAATGGCTTAATTTAGGTAGTAGATTAAATTCTTATTACATAGGGTTTCTTCAGATTTCCTCTTCAGTTTTGTTCTTTTATTGACAGGATAATATTTTGAAGGTGCTTTTTGAAAAAGGACATTGTTAGAGAACTAGCAGGAAATACTTACATAGTATTCATGGTTTCATGGTGCCCGTTATGCCCGGTAGCTGGCTCACTCCTTCCCACGCTGCACTGGGGCAACTGTCTCTGCTGGCCAGTTGATAGCTCTGGGGTCCCCAGACTCAAATGCCTCTCCAAGGACATAGGCTTGCCTGAGACAGAATCAAAACATGAACCCCATTCTTCGAAGGCCAAAACCCAAAAGATTTTGACTACTGCTTTGGAAATATTCGCAGTGGACATCAATAGGAACGGCAGCAAGATGAGAGGCCTTGGATTCACGTTTTGGAAATACTGAGCTGCCTAATGCTCTCTGAGGGGCGGATGCAAAGCAAAGGATTCTCTGTGGCACAGAACTATTTCCCTGTCAATCGCTAAAGCCTGATGTTTTCATCTTATGCCTGGAGGTGGAAGGATGGACTGAAGGGTCACCCTCGGCTGATAGCATCAGATCTTTCACCTCGGAACAGATTGCAGCTGACTTCATCCTGACAGACCTGGGAAGTTTGTTCACAACCATTCACATCAGCTGGGACAGCAAGAACTCCTGCAGAGAACGCCCTGGCCCTCAGGTTCTTCCTTCCCCTTATGTGGCTTTGCTAGAGTCTCAGGCAAATAGTCATTGTTCTTAGGCAGGATGTCATGGTCTGCTTGATATTGTGGGATGTTATGAGCAACAAACGCACTTAAGTGAAGGATGCAACTGTGAAAGTGTAGCACAAACTCGGTAAATAGTGTTTGATTGACTTTATCTGAGATACATTTATCTTTTGCATAACATTTTTATATAATGCTTCTTCAAAGCATTATATACAGAGGTATTATGCTACGTTTACTTCCAATTACCTTGGGATAGATAGCTTAGGGCATGTGTTACTGTTGCCAGTACATGGATGAGGCCGTTAAAGTCCACGAAAGGCAGGTTCTAAGCCAGGGCCCTAAGATTGAGTACACTTGGACTGACCTTGATGAATTATCTCATCACACTTAAACTCTTTCTCTGGTCCCTTTTAACACACACCATACATTTTTATATTTTATATTTATTTATTTTGTTTATTTATTATATTCATTTAGTTTTATTTATATTTTATATTTTACATTTTTATATTTTTATGTTATAACTACAGAAGTGCTTATTATAAAAAGCTTAGGAAAAATGGAATTAAAATCATCTGAAGCCTCCCTTCCTTGTAATACTTCAGAGTTCATTCTTTCAGATGTTTTCAGTTTCTGTGCATGGGTCATGGGCTGCACAAGTGCTCCTTGCTAACTTTCTTGACTGCTTTAATACTATTTAATGGGTATGTTTCACTTAAATGACATATATCTATGTCATCATTTTCATGGAGATTCAGTGTCATGATGTGGGTTCTCCTGGATGTTTTCTTCCTTTAAACTCAAGTCTTCATAGCCTGGCCAGCCTGTGGTCATGGCAGTGAAGCTTTTCTTGGTAGGTGTCTCTGCCATATGCCAACGAGATCTACTTGCTAGACTTAGGAGACTGAAAGAGCCCTAGAGACAGATATTGGAGGCACTAACCATGGCGTTTAAAGGTCAAAGCTCCCAGCTCCAAGGGGCTAATTGAGACAGGGACCCAGGAAGGAAGTCCTGCGTAGTAAATGGGACAGACTAGATATGTGCTGGATGAAGATGGAGCGTACACATTCTAACATTTTACGGAAGACCTTGAGAGTTTCAGGGTTTCAGGCATCTCAGTACGGGACAGTTGGTCTGCACTGATGAAAAAGCCATCTCAGCTTCAGTCCATAAGATAGATCTGGGCAACTATTTTCACCTTCCCTCAAAGACTCTACCATTCAAGTCTTTTATAGAAGTAATTCTCCGTCCTGGTTCCTATAAGAGTCCCACCAGGGGAGCTTCTAAAAATACTAACTCTGTCCTTCAGACTGGTTTTATTGCTCTGGGCTGGGGATGGGAGTGGAGGGGAAGCATAAATATATATTTTTTAATGCTCACATGATTTTAATATGTAGCCAAAATTGAGACTCGTGGCTTTATAGGCACCTTTCACTCTGTGTAAAAGACGGCCAGCAGGAAACTTCTTTACATCAAGTTTTTATACGAAGAGCTATATTTTCAACAGTTTAGAGATTTAAGTGTTTCTAAGTTATTCCATTTTTTTCTAAGAACAAAATATTTATGCTCTGTTTTCCCAAATAAATCTTTTTTTAATAAATCTGATTTTTAAAAATATTTGGCTTTCCTTAAATAAAAGTGGGATTCTTATTGTTTTAGCTATTCATTTCTTCCTCCCAGTTGTTTATTTTGTTGATGGTAATTTATTTCATCAGTGTCTTTCCTGGTAGAATAAGTTTTGTGAACACAGGGATTTTGAATTATTTTGTTCGTTGCCAGATCCACAGCATCAAGAAAGGCTGGCACACTGTAGGTATTCAACAAATATTTAATATTTTTTGACAACAGTTTGACATGCAAATCATGATTCCTATTTTTTTTTAAGATTTTATTTATTTAAAAAAAAGATTTTATTTATTTATTTGTCAGAGAGAGAGAGAGAGAATGCACAAGCAGGGAGAATGGCAGGCAGAGGAAGAAACAGGTTCCCAGCTGAGCAGGTGGCTGGACATGGGGCTTGATCCCAAGACCTTGGGACCATGATCTGAGCTAAAAGCAGACACCCAGCCGACTGAGCCACACAGGGGCCCCGTGATTCCCATTTTTAAAGCTTATTTGTATTGAGAATCACAGACATGGAATTTCTTTGGGCCTCAGAATTTTTTTCTTTTTTTTTTTTTTAAGATTTTATTTATTTATTTGATGGAGATCACAAGTAGGCAGAGAGGCAGGCAGAGAGAGAGAGGAGGAAACAGGTTCCCTGCTGAGCAGAGAGCCCTACGTGGGGCTCCATTCCAGTACCCTGGGATCATGACCTGAGCCAAAGGCAGAGGCTTTAACCCACCAAGCCACCCAGGCAACCCTCGGAATTTCTGTATAAGTCTGAACTGGGAACTTCCCATCTGTAGTATTTTAATCAATATTGAAGCCTAAAGAAGAAATGTGGCAAATGTATGAGAAACACTCTTTGCCATTATTTGCTTTTATTCTCCTGGGAAGCAACATGGCATTGTAGAAAGATGAAGGAAACTGGGGGCCCCAAACAAATGTAGATTTAGATCAGTTAGGAATTGACCTTGAGAGAGTCTGTTTAAGATTTTATCTGTCTTCTCATCTCCAAAATCATACAGTTGGATGAGCTGACTCTTTTTGGCTCTTGCTCTTCCATATTTCAGTTACTACATCCTATCATTATGTGAGCCTGTTGTTAAATGACTTTTTTTCTGCTTTTATCATCCTGTAACTCTTGAATTTTTTCCAGTTTGGTTTATACTTCTTTTGTCATTTCCCATGTTGTGACAGGCATACACGCTTCTTTAACCCAGTTATCAAGTCACGTTAAAAAATGTCCCCTTGCGTATTACTAGCCACTTCATCTAACTGGGTGTCCTATGTAACCCTACTGTGCATGCTCACCACATAGGCATATAAATCATGGGTCATCGTGAGTAATTCTGCATTTAGAACTGATTCAGTATAAAGTATTTAAAGATTCTTCATGAGGGGTACACTCGTTCTGGTATTAAGGGAAGCTCAGATGCTAAATCCTACGAGATTGCAGCCTCACTCAGATGCATTGGAAACTGAAACCCACATGGAATACTTAGACACAAAGTCATGGAGACTGCTCATATTGTATTCATCTGGCAAGTGTTTTCTGACAACCCATCACCCTGTTCAGAACCCTTGAGTGGGAAATGAAAGTTGTTCCGGGAGTCTAAGACCCAGTCCTAGGCCCTAAAGGACTCTCTTCTCCTGGGGGTAGGGCCCCACACAGCATGGAGGATTACTGGGAAGCACACTAATTCCTTTCACCCTAGATGCCTCCACAGAGAAGACAGCCCAGCCTCTGAATAGCTTCTAACCACCTCGAGACAATTTTCTTTCATTTTAATGCTGTTGCCAGAATATTGCAGTAATCAGATCATTTGCTATCGCCCAAATCTTGGTGTCCCCAACCTTAATATACCATGTACATCCAGGTGCTAGGGATCTGCAGCTGCTTGGTCTGCACACATCTTGTGGTGCTAAGTGTGGATGAACAAACAGCACTGGCCTGTGCAATAGTGCCTTCTAAGCACTTCTTGGGGGCAGAAAATATACTGTCTTATAGAGAATTTATTGGGTGAAATGGGAAATTGTTACAAAATGTCTTACAGAGTCAGCCTAAAAAACACAGTTATACCAGGGTTACTA
>ML108978.1:22832-38368 GCA_003697995.1 Taxidea taxus jeffersonii
TATATATATATGTGCTCTATATACTTTTTTCTATATATGTGTATACATAATATACATTATTGGATATATATATTTTACTATCAGGTAGGCATATATATGCATACATACACACATGTATATATATACATATATTCTGTTCTTCCTCCCTATATTTTATATATATATATGTATATATATATATATACATACACACACACATACATATATATATTTACACACACACACACACTCCAAATATATCCCTGTCTCTTTTTTCTCTCTTTCTTTTTCTATATATATATAATATTATACAATATATAATAATGATATATATAATATATACAACTAATAATATTATTAACATTATATATAAACTCTACATTCTCTCTGTACATACATACATTCTATGTATGTAATGTGTGTGTGTATATATATATATGTAGTCTATGTTCTTTCTCTATATATGTGTATGTATAAATATCCTATCTATTTGTCTATCTTTGGAAGGGGTTCATTTGTTTATCATCTGCCATCCTCTCTCCACCAAAGTAAAATATAAGTTCCTAAAAAACAGATTATAGCATAGAGTAGGCACTCAAAAATATCTGTAAATAGTAAAAATTTATGTACTTGTAAATATGCACATAAATATGCCATAGGTCTGTATGTGTGTACATGAATGGAGGGTGTGTCAAGTGTAGATATCATGGTTCCACGTGATGTGGATCTCAGGTGATCACTCTATGCAGTAAACATGCAAGCAGCAGTGATTATGTCATATCACATCTTTTGATTCCAACTTACCATCTGTTAAGGTAACAAGTAGGCAGTGACCTTTATACAAATGGTTAGGATTTTTGAGCCTTCATGGACATAGAAATTTTGGTGCCACACTTAAAATCTCTGTATTGTGTAGGCTTATATTATAGAATGGTCTTCCTCTTTCCCTTCATTTGTTCATATCCTATGCCATCCCTGAAGTCTATTTTATTTCTATTTTTTAAAAATATTTTATTTATTTATTTGAAGAGAGAGCATGCAAGAGAGCATGAGCAGGGAGAAGGGGAGAGGAAGAGGCAGACTCCCTGCTGAGAAGAGAGCCAGATGTGGGACTCAATCCCAAGATCCTGGGATCATGATCTGAGCCAAAGGCAGTTGCCTAACCAACTGAGCCACTCAGGCACCCTTTGAAGCCTTCTTTAAATGTTCCCTCCACTACAGTATTTTTTCCAATGGATCCATTTTTTTGGTCTCACTTATTTTGAGTTCAATCTAGTGCATAAGGACTATAATAATGATAATATTAATAGTAGCAAGGATAAGGGCTCACTATATACTAGGCCCTGTTTTACAGGATTTTCATGGATTTGCTCAAAATAGCCCTTCCATCTAAGTCTTATTATTATAACGCCCTTCTCAGCCATGAAATCTGCGACACAGAGAGGTTAAGTAACTCGCCAAAGGTTATGCACTGTGTAAGTGATGAACTCAGGATCCGAATGTAAGCAGTCTAACTTCAGAGTCTCTATTTTGCCTCACTACCTCTTTCATAATAACATCAAACTTGTATAAGGCTTCTATGTACTTCTTGAGCTTTAAAAAATTCTTAAGAAGTCTAGAAATGTTTAAGAACTATGTGAAAGTATATAGAAGAAAATCCTCAAGAATCATTTAGCATGTAGTCTATGTACTCCAATAGACTAAAAAACCAAAATGAACTTTATGAAAATGATGATGGTGAGAAAATGTTGAAAAAAGAGGAAAATGATTGGCAATAAAAAGAATGAAATGCCATTGGACTAATCAAAAAGAAATTCAGGGAGTAAATAACCAGTAAGTTGTAATCAACAAGGAAGCATAGACTATAAAACATCTAGGCACATAATGTAAGATATTAGAAATAAGCATTCACATAAAATAAATAAAATATGTTATTAATAACTATTAAGAACTGCTAGAACTGCATGTGTTAGAAGGGATAATCTAGCTTACTTGGAATCATAAATTCCCATCATAAATTGATCTACACACTACTTAACAGCCACAAAACAGCAAATTACCCCAACTTGTATGATTCAGAATCACTTGGGGTGCTTATCAAAACTGTAGAATCCTGGACTGCTCCTCTAAGACAGTCAGTCTCAGCTGGGGCAGTTTTGGCCACCAGCAAATATTTGGCAATATCCAGAGACCTTTTGGATTGTTTTGATAATCAGGGAGGTGCTCCTGGCATCAAACAGGCATAGAGTAGAGATACTAGAAAACATCCTGAAATGCAGAGGACAGACCCTAACAACAAAGAATCATCTGGCTCAAAATGTCAAAAGTGTCAAATTTGAGAAACCCTGATCTAGAGATTTTGATTTAGTGGTCGGTGATGAGACCTAGAAATCGGTATTTCTTTTCAGGGATCCAGGTTTTTCTTATAAAGGCATTAAGAGCTTGAAGACAGGCTTTGAGGTAGAGATAGGATATGAAGAAATGATGGGAAATGGAAAGAACATTCTTTTTTTTTTTTAAGATTTTATTTATTTATTTATTTATTTGACAGACAGAGATCACAAGTAGGCAGAGAGGCAGGCAGAGAGAGAGGAGGAAGCAGGCTCCCCACTGAGCAGAGAGCCCAATACGGGGCTTGATTCCAAGACTCTGGGATCATGACCTGAGCCAAAGGCAAAAGCTTAACCCACCGAGCCACCCAGCCGCCACAACTAACCCTGGGATCATGACCTGAGCCGAAGGCAGAGGCTTTAACCCACTGAGCCACCCAGGCACGCCATCTTTTTTTTTTTTTTTAAAGATTTTATTTATTAATTTGACAGAGAGAGAGACACAGCAAGAGAAGGAACACAGGCAGAGGGAGTGGGAGAGGGAGAAGCAGGCTTTCCCCAAGCAAGGAGCCCAATGTGGGGCTTGATCCCAAGACCCTGGGATCACGACCTGAGCCAAAGGCAAACACTTAACAACTGAGCCACCCAGGTGCCTCTGGAAAGAACATTCTAACAGAAGAGCAGATCACACCCAGTAGGACTCTGAGGCTCTGTGATGGCTGGGTGGCAATACATACTGAGAAACAACATCAAAGCAATAGCCTCTTTCTACCTGGAAGACCAGCTCTGCTTCATGGGATATAAGGGCAGTTACCCACCTTGGTTTTTATCTGTTAATAATTTACTCATTTTGTATCCTGTAACATGATTACAGATTAGACTATCACATGCCCACTCATTTTTGTTCCATTGATTCATCCATAAAATTCCAACATATAAGGAAAGGAAGTGAGAACAAGGTTTTATCAGATATATCTGGTTTGGTATCCAACTCTTCTTATAAACTGCATGGATTTAGGGCTAATGATAGGGCCAATGGGTGATTTAAATGAAATACTGTGTGTAAGGAAATGCACTCAGCACAAGGCACATAGGAAGACTCAGTGAAAGTTAGCTGCTATTTACTATTTTTTATTTAAATAACATTTATCTGTCATAATATTTATCAAACTATTTAAATGAACAGGAAAAAAGTGAAGTTGAAGCTTAAGATGATGATCAGTATCTTATATCAGTCTTAGCAACTGATTATTTTGTAGTCTGTTTTGATCTAAGAGGATTGAGAAAATCCTGCTTCGTAGAAACGAATTTTTGTAAATGGCTCCAGGTTTTAAGCTGCTCACTCTCACTTCTCAAGACATTTTTTTTAAATCCCGAGACCAACATAAAATGATTCAACATGGCAAGTTAATGCAGTGGTGGTCTCCACCGTGCTTATGATTAGAGAAATAACACAGTTGAGTGTGCATGTTGCTTTCTAAAAACAAATTAGTTATATTGGCATTTGAGCTCAATTATATAAATGTGTAAAAATATATCATATACTACAGTGTTTATTATTAGTCTTTACAACACTTTGGATATGGCTATAGTTCTATGGCACACAGTTGGAAAAAGCCTCTGGCTAAGATCATACACTCCCAGTTTATAGGTAAGTGTGTTATGCAATATGGAATATAGACACTCCCTCTAGTCCAGATAGATTACATCAATTGTTTTCTCTTGATTAGCGAGCCTGATGCTTCTGCACGGACAGAGAGTAAGTTGGTCTGGCATGATTTTCTCTTCACAAATCATCTCAGCTCTTTGGAAATTTTTGCAAATTAATTGCTTGATGATTCATTCCTGTATCCTCCCAAACATGAGAGCTGGGATGAATTAATTCCTGCCTTTATAAGACCCATGTCAACCTCTTCCTTTACAAAATATGTATGTTACACTGACTCATACAGATTCAGTGCTTTGGGGGCTTATTTCAGAATCATCCCCTTTCTGGTTCTGTTTGAATTTCCTTCCCTCCCACTAAGAATATATTGACTGTTTGCCTGTCCTATCAGCTGATGTACAAGAACGAATGCAAGCTAATTTTGAATTATAGCCTAAGATAAATATTATTAATTGGTGGGGGTGGAAAAAGGTGGGAATTTCAGAGCAAACAACAATGACAACAACAGGAGAATGAAAAGTCACATTATGTTTTTAGGATTGATTCAACATTTCAGGTCTTATTCTTACTCATTTTTAATAAGCATCTACTATATGTCAAGTGCCTTAATAGTGATCCAATAGCCCTCATGATGCTTCCATTTTAGATAGGCCATCAATGAGGTAAGTCAGTAAAATATATATTGAGTTATAGAAATAAGTATCAAAAGGAAAAATAAACTAAGGTAATGGATGCACTGTTCGGAGTGGTTGGGAAGGTCTCACTGAGAAGGTGACTTTTGAGTAAATAAAGGGATGAAGGGGTTAAGTCATGTGGCCATCTGGCAGAAGAGCCTTCTGGTAAGGGCAAACAGCAGGTGCAAAGGTCTTGGGGCAGGAGAATGCCTGGCATTTTTTGGAGTAGTGATGATGAGCTCAGAGTGGTTGGAGAGGATTCAGACAGATAGATGGGGGCACTGACAGGGTCAGATGATGTAGGTCTCATATAGGGCAACCAACCATACATCTCAAACTGATCATCTGCATTCACACCCAAAGGGTTAGTATTTACATTCTCAGAAGTGTTCTAGCTTTGATGATAAATTTTGTGGTGATCCTAGGCTAGTAGGTCACTCTGAGGATTTTGACTTTGAGAGACATGAGAAGTCATGGAGGGCTAGGTCATAAGAGAGACAAGGTATGACTTAGGTTTTATCAGAATCCCTAGTCTTCTGTGTTGAGAATGGACTGTTGGGATGGGGAGGCAAGCAGTGATAGTGAAAGTGGGGGAGCCAGTTAGGAACCTACAAGATTATCATTTGACATGAGCGCTGCAGCCCTAGTTGAATTGTTTTACTTGAGGCTACATAACTAGCTAGTGGTGCAGATGGGACTTGGGACAATTTTCCCGACTTTTAGTCTGGTGTCTTTTACACAGGCCCAGCTTCTCTCTTAGTTCAAACTTGAGAACAAACAGAATGCCAGGCTGATCTTTACGGGCCCATTAAGTCTCCTGATTTGTGGCTCAACTTGGTTGCTTCCTCTTCATGTTGTGAGAAGTAGAGATGAAACATCTCCCTTCCCCCTACTCAGTACCCCCCAAAATAACTCGTTTTGAAGCAGCAACCAAGATTTTTCTTAAGCCTTCCTCTTGAACGTCTGTATTTATACTTTTGGCTCATGTAGCCTCTTCAGAATAGTGAATTCCACATATTTAGTGGGTTTTATTAACTCATGAGTGTGTGATATAAGCTAGTAGGTTCGAATGGAGCCCAATACAGATGTGAATACATATTTTATGCCTGCTTAAATAGGAGCATGAATATTAACAAAAATTAAATGGACTCCCACAGGTGTAAATATATCTATGGAGGGAGTTCTTCAGTTTTGCTTGTATTTATTTCCACTTGGTTCTTGATTTATTTTATTGTCCCAAGAATTGTCTTCAGTTTTTGATCATTGCTCTCCTCAGTTAGAGTGGATAACTGGGAGGAAGAATCATGTGCTGATGGTACACATATATAGTCAACTGCAATGGAATATATGAGAATATACCTAAGAGGCTGAAATGTGCATGGACATAGATTCTGTTTTACCTATGTGCACTTGAGATGCAAACTCGTGTGTGTTGGGGCATGGTATGGATAGACACATTTATGTACATGTCATTTTAAGTAGTCTCAATGTCAATGGAGAGTTACCCAAACAGTGGAATTAATATTTGTGTTCTTTCTACTAACTACTCTAGCAGTACAACCTTAAATTCCAGCAACTTTGGCATCCAATGGAGCAGATACAGGGTCACATAATGTGCTTATCTTATCTCTCCTGGGAATAAAAGAGAGGACTAAGCTAATTCTTAGGGTATCTGTAAGAAGTGAATTTTCATAAGTATTTTTTCATAATACAAGAAGAATTTTTCATAAGAAATGTGTGATGTCATGCAAAGTCTTTACTGTCTTGGTTATTTTTCTGCTGCACATATAGGCTTGAAATGTCTTAGGTCATTTTTTTCCCGTCTTCAAGCTTCCATCCCATTTTCAAAGCCATCCCATAAACAGAGAGTTAGTGGGTTATGTTAGAGCCTTCTCATCTTTAATGGGGCAGGAGTTAGAAAATTTTAAGGAGTGCCACATGGGGAATCTGCTTATTTTCTTTTGGATTGTGGGAAGGTACACAGACATGCTGTTGGTCCATACCTAGGTATAAGAGAAGCAGGGAAAAGCACATTGAACTGTAAAACATTTGAGGAAAGAAAGAGAAGAAAAAGAAAAAAAAAAGAGAGAAAGAGAGTTGTGAGAGTGAGTATTCAAAAATATTCAAAGTGAATATTCAAACATTTCCAACAAAGGCTTAGTCCCCTCAGAGTGGACATGTATAATACACAATTGGTGAGGTGAAGTGGCATCTTTCCTGACTAAAATGCTTAAAGAGAAAAGCTGATAATCTCAAATTCTATTTCAGTAGTCTAGTCTGAATTGTTATTTTTTTCTTTAATTTCAGAAATTTTTTTTTAATTTTAGTTCCACTTCCTGCCAATCTTGAATCAAACTTTACACATTAAAACCAAAATTTATACATATAAAAGTTTTTTGCCTTTTTGTGCATGAACAAAAGGTACAGAACTTTTTATAGAAAGGTCCAGGGAATGGACTCCTATGGTCAACTGTAATTCTTCTTTGAACCCTTGAATCTATCATAAAAGTCACTTTCTCATTTATTTATTTCAACTCCTGGTTGGGGTCTAGTGGGAGAAATAATCCAAAATAGTGGATAATCCAAAAATGTCATTTATATTTGGCTTCAGAATGCATTACCAGATGTTACTCTAGCAAATTTCCCTTCCTAATTAGGCCTCACTTAAAGTAGGAGTTAATTTTGTCTTCATTAGCTGCTTCCAAATCAGCAGGATGGGGCAAGGAGGAAGCCCAGGGCATGCTGGGTATTTGGGAGGAAGCTGGCCTGGTGCTAAAAATCGGCGGTAGATCATGCTGGAAGAAGGAAATTCAAATACGGGCAGTCAAGACGATGGGTATATACATTGTAAATGTTTGTCGAGCCATTTCTTGAAGGATTCTCAGGCTTTTGTCCATTCTTCTCTTTTTTCTCCCTATTAACCATGGGTGCAGAAAAATTCTGTCCTTGGAATTAGGCAGATAATAACCTGGATTTTTATATAGAAAAAAAAATAGAGGCTCACAGAGGTTAAGTGACCTCTCACATAGATTGATCTCTGAGTAAACAGTACCTAAGATATTGAAACTGATTAATGAATGATAAGAAGACCCCACTGTTTCCTTCTTATTGATGATTTGAATAATGAGGAAGCAGGAATTCTCCTGGCCTAATTCGCATTAAGAGAGCTAAGATAATGAAGCTGTGATTAAATGGCTATTAAACTATTTTTATCAAACAGAGATCAAGCGAGTGTGAGAATCTGGGGACTCAGAGTGTAATTGCAATTCTACAAGATGTGGAAAAAATTACTATCATAAGCAGGGCATGGTCCTTCCATAATAGCCTGCATTTAAAAATCTTTGGGATACCACATGCCGGTTTCACTTTGCAGTTCTCCCTTCAGGTGTCTAGTAACATCTCAGAGTCCCTCATTTCCTCCTTAATTTAGTAGATTTATTCTCTCTCTATGCACTTGGGTGAGCTCAATGCACTGCCTGCCCCACCATGTGTAATCAGTTGGAATATCCTTTTTGCCAACCGCTCACAAGGGAGGAAGGCCCAGGTATTATGTCCTGGACCCCAAATTTTAGTCTTGAGGTGACTCTCTGCGCCCAAAGATACAGAATCTGCCTTCCTTTAACTGTGCCCTTTGAATTGTATCACACTTAGGGCAGGTCAGATGGGGGCAGAGGAGTTCCAAGGAGCAGTAATGAACCAAGTGTTCTGAACTATCATTTGTTGATGACATAGCATTACGTCAGAATTATTGCCCATTCTGAATTTTGGGTTGTTAGAATGCATGTATGTATATCACCTATCAGTGGAAATTCTTTACGGCTTGAGTATCTGTGGAATGGGCTTCTTTACTCCAGGAGCACCCTTCGAAAATGAGCATTATGGTCACACGATGTTTATTTCTGTGGGGAGATGAGCAGCAGACTTGCCTTGCTTAAGGAGAGCCCAGGGTTGACGCCCAGCATGGCTAAAGCTGCTGGAGAGTCACAGAGCTCCCCGGTGGAAATGCTTGTTGGCCTGTTCCCTACCTTTCTTTCCTTCTCCTCTGCCACCCTCCACACTGGGCTCAGCTGTGTAGCTTTAGATCACTACCTAATTGGTGACCTGCTCTCTCTTTTTTGCCTCTCTGCTTCTCTTTTCTTAACTTATATGGAGCTAATAAATATATTTTTGTAAAAATAGTAATTTTGAACAGTTAGAAAGCGGTGTCAGAGCAGAGTCTTTGAAAGGTTATTTTGCAAAGTCGTTTTACTGCCTGATGTATTTCAATGCCCCGTCACCTGTGAACAGACATGTGTTCATAGGCCAGAGTGCTTCATCTGCAGTGACTTTGATTTATTTGCTCTGTAAATTGGGACTGAAGCAATAATGGGAAGTGACATTAATTGTTTACCAGAGTCTTTTTTGTCACATCCATTGCCTTCTCTGGAGTGTTTGATTGTTGAAACTCATGCTAAACTAATTGGAATTGCCACAGTGAGGAGCAATGTCCACTCAACTTTACATACAGGAATATCTTTTGAGCTTCAGAACAAAAATGTCATTGGGAAATATCTTTTTCCCCAGTCTTCTATGATTAGACAAAACACAGAGAATGTGAAATAACATTCTTTCCTTCTTCCATAATCCAAGAACAACTTTACTAAAATAAACTGTCTCTGAGCCCCTCATTGAGTCAGCCATGTGCCTGATGAACACAGATTCTAAATAAGGATTAGAGTCCTACTGGTCCATCCTGGTTGAACACCAGCATAGCCTACCCACATACCCCGTATCTCTCTCTCTCTCTCTCTCTTTCATACACACACACACACACACACACACACTTTGCCAATCTTCCATTCCACAACCCTCCCTCCCATGGTGGTTCCAGTAGAGAGAATTGAAATAGCTGTGGTTTAATCAGATCTTGTAAATTAATTATGACATTATTAGGCTCCAATATTTCTGCCATTGTTTTTGATGTACATTCATCCAGGCTTATTAAAGAAATTGGAGAAAACTAGTTAATTTAAGTGTTCTTTGTCATTCTGACTTGATTGGAATTATTGTAGTTTGTTTACACTAGGGATAGAACTAAGGCACTATTGTATTATGTGATTGAAAGCAAATAGAGGCTTGTAGTGTTGCTGGAAAGCCAAATACAAAATTTAAATCAGGGTAAACAAAATTACTCATTTATTGGTAAACATTCTTAACTGTTTTTTCTTGAGCTATTTTTGAACTTCAGTGAAATAAGCCTTTCTGAAAATTGGGATACCTGGAAAAAAAATAATTTACTGAAACTGTGTGTGCATGAGTGTGTGTGCATGTGTGCTTGAGATAACTTCAAAGATTATTTTTATTAGATAATATGGATATATTTATATTAATGTAAATCTCATTTTTTAGATGACTTAAAATAATATGTGCTTAAATTAAATATAATTTCTATTTAGGACAGATGAATAACCCAAATTTGGTTTTTTGTATGGTGGGGGGGCGGAATCTGAATTGAAAGGGGAGAGATTGGAATCTTTGGACACCAGATTATAATGCCAGGCAGAAAATAAATGAAAATCATCTCAGTATCTTTATTATTCAGATTACATGGACAGATCTAGGAGAATTGAAGCTCCACAATATGCTCAATAATGATTTGTTATTAAGCAGTTTGATTTTTGAAGAATTGGTCAGTTTCTGGAAGAAGTGGTGCCATTTTGAAGTTAACATCCAGCCCCCGCCCCCCAACCCGATTAGGATTTACCTCCTTCAATGGAGTTCTCAATCTCAGGAAGTTGTCATTCCATCCCATCTGCCCAAATCCACTTGACTCACAATGTCAAGTCCAGTGGCATTACAGAGACACATGATGCAAGTGTAAGAAATGCTAGTAAAGTCTACCATGAGTACAGATGGCCCTTTTTGGGCTCTTGAATCCAAAAGAGAAAGCAGTTTGCCTCCTGGATGGAGACTCATCAGTAATGAGGGAAAACAATTTTTATGTGAAAATAGAATGTATACGTGATAAAGGCCTGCCTAATTTCTCTAGTAATACAATTTGATTTTCTGATTAGCTGTCTTATTCTGTGATTCTTGTAATTTTGTCAGGTCAATTAACTGGAGTTCAGTGCTAGAGAGAAAGGACGTGTGGGCACTGCTGGCTTCATTAGATGTCAGCAGCTTACGTGCATTTTGTAATAGAATCAGTGTGGGATAATTTAGCTGATATTGTTAATGTCATAGCATCCAGAACTTTAAAAAAAAGATTTATGAAGCAGGTCAAATTGGACAAAGTGAAGTGCTAACAGAAGGAAGAGAAAGTGATCTACACAACATATATTCTAGGCAGTAAATGCAGATCGATGAATTATTCAGCAAGTAATCAATGGCCACGCTGTGTGCCTAGAATTGGCACTAGTTGCCCAGGATTAGAATATAGCACATTTCCCCATAAACAGGGTGTATAAACTTGTACAGAGTACTGAAATAAATGTTATCTTTTATAATAAATTATTCACAGGTTCTTTCCCTTCCACTGGAGGATTTTTGGAGGGCAGAGGTTTATCTCTCTCTTTCTATCTCTAACACCAGACATGGCCCCGGTATAGTAGGTATGCAGATATGTTTATGGAATGAATAGATGAAGATTAACTTTCCAAGGGTGTGTGCATGCAAGTGACTGTGGGAGTTGCAGAAACAAGTTAGAATATGTTCGCAGGAGCCCCCATTCCAAGTAATCATACCCCGGCCACAAGAAACAACTGCATTGAAGAGACATGACAAAGTGGGACTCTACTTAATGACTGGCTAGATAAAGAGGACTCAAGGTAGTTCTATAGTCTGGGTCTGAAGAATTGTTACCCAAACCCAGGAAGCCAAGGGAAACAGCAGTTTTGTTGTGAAAGGTCCTAAGTTTGGGTTTTGGAGGATGAGGGAGTTATTATCAGGTAGAAATATCCAGTGGGCAGTTCTAGATTTATGACTAAAGTTGGGAAAGATGTCAGGGAGGGAAATGAATGGTTGTGGAGTATTCGGTGATGAGATTATAATTGAAACCATGAAAGTGTATAGTTCCTCTCAGTATAGTTTCAGTTTCTGGTGCTGTTCAAACAGAGGGTTATCTAAACATTTCGGCTGCACAGGAGATTGAAACACTATATCTAAAGATGAAATAGATGATGGTTAAAATTCTTTCAAGTTCTGAGATTCTCTAGACCTTCTCCTTTAGTTAGGGAAACAAGACACACACTGGGAAAGCAAATGTGAACAAGATTGTGTCCTATATGGCCATAATAGGCACCAGCATCATAAATTGCTAGCTGGGACAGTTCACCCAGCCGAAATTGGTACTGAGAGGTGTCAGTTTATGGTGTGATTCAGACCAAAAGTGAATCTGGAGTTTGAAGAAGACATGATCCCTTGTGTTCTGGCATGATCATTCAACATTTCACGTACACTTTACTGCTCATTTGGATAAACATGATCCGTCTACACTGATTGATGGTGTGACCTGTCCCCCCATGTCAGCTCACTCACGTCGTCTATTTTTCTGTTTTTGCAGAAGATAGATGAAGAGAATGAGGCAAACTTGCTAGCAGTCCTCACAGAGACGCTGGACAGTCTCCCTGTGGATGAAGACGGATTGCCCTCATTTGATGCGCTGACAGATGGAGATGTGACCACTGAGAATGAGGCTAGTCCTTCCTCCATGCCTGACGGCACCCCTCCGCCTCAGGAGGCAGAAGAGCCGTCTCTAGTAAGAACCCTTCCTACTGTTTAACAGGAATTGGAGTTGCCTCTGGCTACCCGCTGCATGGGTATGATGTAGTAACAATAAGGTCTGGATTTTTAATTTAGACTGATGCCAAAAACAATTCCCGAATGGACTCGGAGTTGCGAATTCTGTGATTCTGTGTTTAAAAATGTTGGTAATAACAGTTTTCATGTGGTCTTACTACAGTTTGTTTTAACTGTCTTTTGCTATGTTTGTTGTATGTGTATTTTGATTTCTTAGCATTATTTATGTTTGTGGTAGAAACTTAGAAAACGTAGAAACCCAAAAAGAACAGACCAAAAATTCACCTGTAAAATCAAATCATATCTTATATAAAAAAAGACTGAAATCTCCTCTTGTTTTAAGATACATTGTTATGTTTATGAATTTGAAATATATGCATAATTGTTTGTATCACGTATTATTTTATTGTTCGGAGATGTCCTAGTTCATTAAGAGATTTCTTATGGCTGGATTCCTAGTCTTTTTCTTATTTTTTCACCATCATAAATTATATAATAATCGACACATTCATAGTTTTATTTTTATGCCTATGATTCTAGGAATAAAAGGTAGATCCAGGGATATGCAATATTTTAAGGTTTTAGATCCATAATTCTTGTGAAGATTGAAAAATAATAGCACATTTGCAACCTAAGTTCCCTAAATTTATGGGAGGCATTGAAGAGTGAATTTGTTGGCAATGAAGAGTAAATTTTCTTTCAATGCGGTGCTTGACCAGAATTTTATTAGTTCTAAGACACAGTTTACCTTCTCATCTATGTAGCCATTTGTCATTTGCCATAAATCTGATGTAAGACCATACTATGTAAATTATGGAATGCTATCCTCCAAACCTTAATAATGCTCCTTGGCATGCCATTTAGGGGTTGTTTCTCACCCATATCTAAGTTTTTTAAATGTTAAAAAACATTCCATGTAAACATATGAAGAGTCTACTTGTACCTGTTCATTCTGAGATTTCTGGTTTAGAAGAAACTCCTTCATCAGTAATTGCTATTCTCCTCCCACCCCCCCACCATTTCTCCATTTGTCGTTGGCCTTGCTGTCTGGTACTTTGATGTCTTTACATTGATACCAGAGGATTTTTATCCATATAATGGTTCAACTGGGAGGGGTTGTTGACTCAGCCTCATACTGCCTGTCTGAGCAGGGAGGGCCTAGAAGGCCAGCGAGTCAAATGAAGAGAGAGCAAAGAAAGTGTCAAGAAAGGGTAAATGCTTTGCCTGAGCCAGAATCACATCTCCTGACTCTGCCCAGTTAGGAGTCTGTTTCAGTAATAGCCACTCTTTTATCATAAAAATCCCTTGAATAAGTAAAGTTAAACTGGATGGTGAAAATGTCATTCAAAGCATTACAAAGCTTTTATTTATTTTCTCTTAATTCATTTGGGTTATTGAGGGGAAAATTTCCTATATTCTGTCTCCAACACCCAATTCCTCATTTAGCAGAGCAACTTTTCTCACCTAGTAGGTATTAGGAAATCCTTTCAGGAGGATCCTTTTACCTACTTTATCCCCAAAAAAGAACCCCCCCCCCAAAAAAAATAAAGGTAGACAATACTAAGTGTCAGTGTAGGGAAAGGAAATATTTTCACAATTGGTAGTATAATGCCAATTTTTTTTCTTACTTTTTAAGAATGCATTTTCTTTAGCACTATTGTACCTTGGTGTGACTATAATTATAGAGTGAGAGAATTAATTTTTATAATTAATTAATTTTCAGTTTAAAATTTCAGTAACGTATTCTAATGCTTACAAGATGCCTAACTTCTCTTGCTTTTCCCCTTCTCTGATATGTTTCTAGCTTAAGAAGCTCTTACTGGCACCAGCCAACACTCAGCTAAGTTATAATGAATGCAGTGGTCTCAGTACCCAGAACCATGCAAACCATAATCACAGGATCAGAGCAAACCCTGCAGTTGTTAAGGTACAACGCAAACTTTTTAATATAGGAGGGAAGGTAACAAAGGATTTTGCTTGAAGCAGTAAAACAAAGGATAGGTTTATTTCTATATATTCAGCTGGGATCCTGCCGTTGCTTTATAATGTGAAACAATATGAAATGGGTTTCCAAAAGCAGGGCTCCAGCTACTTTAAACTAGAAAGAGTTCATTTATGCTTTGTCTTTGGATGATTGCAATGGAAGTTCCACCGTCCGTTACTCCTTGCCTGCTTTATTAATACACACAGCAATGTGGGTTACCATAAAATTTGCTGATCGGCTGATATTATCTAAGAGTGACTTTAAGATGCAGGATTGCCATTTTGCCAGCTGTCTAACCTGAGAAAGATTGCTCTGGAATCACCACAAAAGATCTATCTCTGCCATTAATTGGATAGAATGCTGGCAATGACATAATTCGGTTAGCGGGCTGTATTAAACAATGTTTGTCTTGCCATTCACTGTGAGTGAAAACGGAGCGTTAAGGGGTACTTAAGAGAATTGTGAATACGGGGCTCCAGCAATCAGTGGCAAATTAAGGTTTAAACCAGCTTATTTTTTTTTTATTCACAGTAAAGGCGCTATAGGGTCTTGTTAGTTACATGTTGCTGAGTAGGAACATTGAAATGTAGGAGAAAGGAAATAAAAAGCTGCATAAATGTCATTTAGGAATTTTAAATGTAATTTTCTTTCCTTGTTCTGCAAACAATTATTCACAGCTCATAGATCTAGTACACTTAGACTGAACACTTCATTGAAAATCTCATCTCTTCAGAAAACCTATATCCATTCTGATAAGGTTCAGTTCACTAATTTTAGCTTTCTTTATGCCTTGTTTTTAAGACCGAGAATTCATGGAGCAATAAAGCGAAAAGCATTTGTCAACAGCAAAAGCCACAAAGACGTCCCTGCTCAGAGCTTCTCAAGTATCTGACCACGAATGATGACCCTCCTCACAGCAAACCCACAGAGAACAGGAACAGTAGCAGAGACAAATGCACCTCCAAAAAGAAGTCCCACACACAGTCGCAGTCTCAACATTTACAAGGTAGGCTTGGGACCAAAGCACAGGCTGTCCGCGAGGGCGCTGAAGGCAAGGCAAGCATGCACCGGGCTGGGGATGCCCAAGCTGAATTCAGCACTTTCTTATAGACTTATTAAAAAAAAAA